>CAUDMG010002649.1:2677500-2712500 GCA_958450375.1 Homarus gammarus | reverse complement strand
ACTTCTCGTCGACTGTATATGACCGCATGATTGCCAGTCAGTTAATACTCAGTCACTGCTATGTCCACCCAGACCAACAGTCAGAAGACCTACAACTGGCTGTTATCCAGTCAGGAAGAGGACGAGTGGCAACCACCCAATTAGACAAACTAAGACTGGCAATTATTCATTCAGGACAGGCGAACAACTGGCAATTATCCAGCCAGGAGAAGGACGACTGGCAATAACCCAGTCAGGAGGCGTATGACTGATAATTAGATCCAGTCGATAAATGGATTTGGATAATTATAGACAGAAGCACTACCCGAGATAGTTGCAGTTTGGAGACACGACACCGAACCCAACCGAACCCAAACCAACCGAACCCAACCGAACCCAATCCAAACCTAATCTAAGGGCATATTCACATTAGTATGCCCCACAAAGCCACCTGACCTCATTACTAAGCCCAGGTGCCTCTGATATGTGATACCATCTAATTAGTAACCTTCTCAGGCTTTTAATTATCGTAAAGTAATGGCCTGAATTTTCCAGAAGGGCGGTATTATTATTATTATTTTTTCTTTATTATTTTCTTTTTATTAGAATTCTTTTCATTGGACGAACGTGAGAATATAACTTAAGGTTCTCATTGGTCGGTCTGGAGATGTCCTGGGTGTGTTTTAGTGGGTTTTTTCTTTAATGACAGAGAGAGAGAGAGAGAGAGAGAGAGAGAGAGAGAGAGAGAGAGAGAGAGAGAGAGACGAAATAAAACGAAGTTCTCATAAATAAAACCAACTGTAGTACATGTATTAAAAGGGTTTATAAATCGTAGGTCACATGAAGGGACCCATATTTATTTCACCTAAGTATTAAACACCTAACCTAACCTAACCTAACCTAACCTAACCAAACCTAAACCACCCAGGTAATGTGAAGATATTTAATCATCAAATGAAATAAACCGGGGTGCCTAATCTTCATGTGTTTCCAAACTAGAGTCAAATCATTACTGCCATGTTATAAACGCCTCGTAATTCTTGCTTTATGATGAATGACTTGTTGAAATTGTGTTTTTATAGTGCCATTGTGAACGACTTGTCTAATATAGTGTTTGTTTATGACTATTAATGAATGATACAGTTGAAGAGTTATTACAGTAATGCTTATCCAGATTAACTAGCTAAGACAAGTCAGATTTATACGTATGGATCAATTTACAGGTGTATGGATCAATTTACAGGTGTATGGATCAAATTACAGGTGTATGGATCAACTTACAGGTGTATGGATCAATTTACAGGTGTATGGATCAATTTACAGGTGTATGGATCAACTTACAGGTGTATGGATCAATTTACAGGTGTATGGATCAAATTACAGGTATATGGATCAATTTACAGGTGTGTGGATGAACTTACAGGTGTATGGATCAACTTACAGGTGTATGGATCAAATTACAGGTATATGGATCAATTTACAGGTGTATGGATCAAATTACAGGTATATGGATCAATTTACAGGTGTATGGATCAAATTACAGGTATATGGATCAACTTACAGGTGTATGGATGAATTTACAGGTGTATGGATGAAATAACAGGTGTATGGATTAACTTAAAGGTGTATGGCTCAAATAACAGATGTATGGATTAACTTACAGGTGTATGGATCAACTGAAACACACACACACACACACACACCTTTGTAAATAAATCAGTTGAAGGGACAACCACTGGGAACACAATACCCGTCAGCCGCCCACATCCATACACCTTCGTGGGGGGGGGGGGATATACACCGTGGGGGAGAGGGGGAGGGGAGAGGAGGGGAGGATATACTTCGTGGGGGAGGGGGGAGGAGGGGACGAGGGAGGAGGGGAGGGGAGAATATACACCGTGGGGAAGAGGGGAGGATATACACCATGGGGGAGAGGGGAGGGGAGGACATACACCGGGAGGGGGGGGGGGTATCATAGGAACATGAACTTGTTACTTTCCCGGGGGAAATTATGACCCCTGGATTTCAACTTTCCCAAAGCTATTTTGTGCAACGGATGAGGCAAAATGAGAATATGTTTTTGTCCCCCCCCCCTCTCCCCCCACCACCCTCTTGTGTCCACCACTATCAACACCACTAACTCGAACATCATGGAATCCAACATCACCACCACAACCACCATGGAATCTAATATCAATACCACCACCAGCATCACTACCACCACCACCAGCACCACCAGCATCACCACCACCACCACCACCATGGATTCTAATATCACTACCACCACCAGTCTACCAGCATCACCACCACCATCAACTCCAATACCACCACCATCACCACCACTACCACCTCCAACATCACAACTACAACTACCACAACACCTCAACCACCACCACCACCACCAAGGACTTGATTGACGTGAGAAAAAGTTTTAAGAGAAAAAAGTCAAGATATTTCACCAATTTTTCTGTTTTTCTCATTTTTTTCGTCTTTTATCTCCGCCGGTGTTAAGAGGATTAATTACCACTGGGATGGATGTTAGGTGACAGATGAGAGAGAGAGAGAGAGAGAGAGAGAGAGAGAGAGAGAGTCGAACCCACGTTGTTCTTTTACCACGAGAAGGGACAAATATCCTCAGCCATTGTATTATAATTCTCTTTATCCTTTTTCGAGGTTTCCAGGAGCTTGATTCAACGGGTCTTAAAAATATTCCTTTATGTCTGAGAGTATGTCTAAAATGTCTCACAGAGGATTTCTTAAAATATCCGTAAAAATGTCTTAATGTCTGTAACAATGTCTTAAATGTCTATAAAATATCTTAAAGTAATGTCCGTAAACATGTCTTAAATAAATATCCGTAAAAATGTCTTAAAGTAATGTCCGTAAACATGTCTTAAATTAATATCCGTAAAAATGTCTTAAAGTAATGTCCGTAAACATGTCTTAAATTAATATCCGTAAAAATGTCTTAATATCTGTAAAACTGCCCTAATGGATATCTGTCAAAGTATCTCACAAAATGTCTCCCAAATTCTCTCTTTAAAGATGCTCTCATGTCTCTCAAAGGTTCTCTCACAACATCTCCCTCCTCCAACACATCACTGGGCAACGGGGGGTGGGGGATGGGGGATGGGGGGTGGGGGGTGGGGGATGGGGGGAGGGGGGGTTTCTTCTGATGTCCTTCAATACTCGTATCTCTGTTAACGGAGCGACGCCCTACTGAGTTCCCCTAGGTGAAAGTGGCCGTTCTTACCTGCCTCCTCCACTTACACCTGTTACCTGCCTCCTCCACTTACACCTGTTACCTGCCTCCTCCACTTACACCTGTCACCTGCCTCCTCCACTTCCACCTGTCACCTGCCTCCTCCACTTACACCTGTCACCTGCCTCCTCCACTTACACCTGCTACCTGCCTCCTCCACTTACACCTGCCTCCTCCACTTACACCTGTCTCTCCTCTTCCACATGTCTCTCGCATCTCTCCCTTTCCACTTGTCTCCTCCTTTTGTCTCTCTCATCTCTCTCTTTCCACCTCTCCTCTTCCACTTGTCTCCTCCTCCATTTGTCTCTCTCATCTCTCCTCTTCCACCTGTCTCCCCCTTCACGTCATCCTCCGCTTCACTTGCCTCTTCTTGCTCGTCTTCTGCTGTTTTGCAAGACTAGCCTAAATTGAGCTGTCTCTCTTTCTCTCTCTCCACCTTCGTTCTCCCCCTCTTACACACTCTCTCTCTCTCTCTCTCTCTCTCTCTCTCTCTCTCTCTCTCTCTCTCTCTCTCTCTTTCACCCATCACTCCCTCCACCATTCTCCTTATCACTCACACTATTGCCCACTCTCTTAAGACGCTCTCAGTAAACAGGCAAATTCCTATGCTCTTCCTCTTCCTCCTATGGCCTCCCGGAACACACCACTGAAATTCTCCCCCTTCTTGTTCAGGTAGACACTGGTCATTAGTTACCTTTGCGCCCCATCGACATTGACAGACGACCTGGAGGTATTCTGGTCAGTACAGGTCACTTTGTTTCTCGTTTAACCCCATTTTATATATTTTTTTAAACCTTTTCATGTGTAAGTTTTCATTATTAAAACCTTTTTCTTGTTTGATCGTTTTTTTTTTTAAGTTTAGATTCTATCGTGGTTTAAATTATAAGCGTTTAACCCTGTTCTGTATTTTAAACCCTTTGACGTTCCAACTGTTTCTTGTTTTAACCTCTTTCGTGCTTGAAGTATATATATAAAACCTTTTTACGCTAAACCACTTTCATGTTTTATAGTTAGAGCTATTCATGTTTATCGTTGTTTCATGCTTTTAAGCTTTTTACACGTTCAGACTCTTTTGTGTGGAGTCTTTTATTTAATTTTTTTACCCATTGATGTTTAAACCTTTTCAAGTTTAACCTTTATTATGGTTTAAAAGTTTTATAACCTACTCTCCTTTAATACCTGAGATGTTGTTAAACCTCGACTCGTTTAACCCACATTATATGTTTTATTTAACTTTCTCTCGTTTAATCTTAGCTCATGTTTTAACCTGTTTTTATTCGTTTAAGACCTTCGATGTTAATTTATTTAATGTGTGAAAATGTTTTATGTTTAACCCTTGAATGTTTAAATCACTTAGTACTTGTTATTGAGTTATAGGAGATATATTATAGATATTAACATTGGATATATTTATTATATTTAATTATATAAATATTAGTTATATTTAATCACGTTTTATATCTAGACACGATTAATTAAGTTTTGTTATGTAGTCTTTTTCATATTAGTTAGTTATACATTATTATATATTTAATAATTCTTAGTAAAGTTTAGTAATTATATCTGCCTTACTGACTGACTGATTCACTGACTACCTACCTGACTGACTGACTGACTACTTCACTGCCTGCCTGCCTGTTTGCCTGCCTGCCTGACTACTTCACTGACTGACTGACTGACTGAGAGAACTTTTGGGACCAGCTTGTGCTCACGTAGCCTTTTACTAAAGTCTTAATCACACTTCTTGTCAGTGCTAAACTTGGACGTCTTCCACTTGAGCGTCTTACACTTTGCTCTTTCCTCCATGTTTTATCATCAGTGTCTGGAACTACGCCTTAGCTCTTCTTTCATATTATCTTATCTTTCACTCCTACGTAAATAATAAATAAATAATAAAATAATAAATAATAAAGATAATAATTATTTTGTCATATGGTTGAGAAATGGATAAAATTTTCAGTAATGGAGAGAGAGAGAGAGAGAGAGAGAGAGAGAGAGAGAGAGAGAGAGAGAGAGAAAATTGATACGCTATCGTGTGGACCGGCAGAATCCAAGCTAAGAGGTTAGGTTAGGTTAGGTTTGGTTAGGTTAGGTTAGGTTTGGTTAGGTTATGAGCCTCGGGTTCAACAGTGAAAGGTACCACTAAATCACATATACTCTCTCTCTTTCTTTCTTTCTTTCACTTTCTATTTATCTCTGCCCTTTCTCGCTTTCTCACTAATTGTGTCTTTTGTTTCTCGCCCTCACTGCCTCTCATTCTCTCTCCTTTACTTTCTCTACTTCTTTTACATCCATATTCCCTTACTCTCTCCTTCCTCCCCCCCCTCTCTCTCTCTCTCTCTCTCTCTCTCTCTCTCTCACGGCGATGGGGACAGTGGAAGTTCGAATTTGCACAGAACAATTTTTAAAGGTGAGGAGACAGGAGGAGTGTGCGTAGGTTGAGAACGGTACAGTGGGTGGTACAGTGGCGCGGTACAGTGGCGTGGTACAGTGGGTGGTACAGTGGCGTGGTACAGTGGGTGGTACAGTGGGTGGTACAGTGGCGCGGTACAGTGGGTGGTACAGTGGCGCGGTACAGTGGCGTGGTACAGTGGGTGGTACAGTGGCGTGGTACAGTGGGTGGTACAGTGGCGTGGTACAGTGGGTGGTACAGTGGCGCGGTACAGTGGGTGGTACAGTGGCGCGGTACAGTGGCGCGGTACAGTGGCGTGGTACAGTGGGTGGTACAGTGGCGCGGTACAGTGGGTGGTACAGTGGCGTGGTACAGTGGCGTGGTACAGTGGCGCGGTACAGTGGGTGGTACAGTGGCGCGGTACAGTGGGTGGTACAGTGGCGCGGTACAGTGGGTGGTACAGTGGCGCGGTACAGTGGGTAATACAGTGGGTGATACAGTGAACGGTACAGTGGGTGGTACAGTGGCGCGGTACAGTGGGTGGTACAGTTGCGCGGTATAGTGGGTGGTACAGTGGCGCGGTATAGTGGGTGGTACAGTGGGTGGTACAGTGGCGCGGTACAGTGGGTGGTACAGTAGACGGTACATAGGCGGTACAATGGGTGGAAGATTACAAAATAACCATTACTATCTTCTTCATTAATTAACTTATCACCTGAGCAAAAATCACCTGTCCTAACCCTTTTATTCTTGATCAAAACAAACAACATTACGTTCTGTGTCAGGGAAGACGTATAACATAACATAACATAACAGGACAATCTACTCAGTTCTGGCCCACACTATATAATCTCTGAGTCGTATGTAATTTCGCACTTGTCACCTTTCCCTGTACAGACAACAATTAAAAATCCGTCCGTTCGCCTCTCTCTCCCTCTGAACCACGAGAGATTCAGACTCGTGAATCCGATGCATTTATGGGATAGAACAATGTATCGATTTAGTGCTTCGGGTTCACGAATCTGAATCTCTCGGGGTTCGTGGTTCAGAAAGAGAGGCGAACGAACGGACTTTTAGTTGATTCTACATCCATATACTTTCACTTGATGTCAAATTATAACTTTCGTGAGGGAGTTAAAAAAAATATCTCACTAAGTTACGATTTGAGGAAGAATGTAATGTGATAATTGAAATGAAGCCACAAAATAAGATTCTCAAACGTTCTTAAGTTTTCTCACTGACTCAGGAAAATAGAGAGCTCATCTAGAAACGTTAATTACAGGTGAGGTACATATATGGATTCTCAAAAGTTCGTAAGACAGATTTTCTCATCAACACAAGCTGGGAGAACGAGTGTGATTTGTTCATTTAAGCTGAGAGATGAAGGTGGATTCTCAAAAACATAAGCAGGCCAAGTCTCCCTTAATTGGAGATTTTTAAGAAGTAATTTGTGTTTTTTAATTCGGCAACAGGTAAAGTCGGCAGGTAAGATGATGATGATGATGATGAAAAGTTTCTATGACCTTACCGTTAACAGAAGTCATCGCCTACCCTTAATTACCATCCTGTTAACGGGGTGTCATTTTGTTAAACCATCCTCTTTGAATATTTAGACCATCATCCTCGAGGTGTTAAACCATCGTTAATCCCTACTCTGGACGATTAGTGAGTCAGGATAGCTACATTTAATCAAGGTTAGAAATATCCAAATCTTATATAAACCCGTCAACTACCTAATTAATCCAAGCGGATTAAAACCTAACTAAACAATGATCCAAAATAACACATCTAGTTGCGGATTAATCCATATAACAGTGAGATAATCCACGCGTTGCAAAATAATCCTGACGATAACACTTGTGCAATCTCAGGTTAATCCGACTAAGAAGTGCCTCGTAATCCCAAGTAAATGCACACACGTTGCAAAATATTCCTAGCGACATAATTATTGCAATTCTAGATAATCCACGCGTTGTAAAAAGAATAATCCATCGATTTACATTATTGCAATCCTAGATAGCTAATCCACACGCTGTAATATAATCGAGCGTTATCATGTGATTGTAATCCAAGTTAATCCATGCGTTGTAAAACAAAATAAAATAATACAAATGATTATCAGAAAATAATCCGGCGTCCGGCAAATAATTGGAGGCTTCAAGTTAATTATTCCCAGTCGAACATCAAAGGCCTAAACAGTAGAAATTTCTGTTAGAGTGAAACGTAATCCGGAATACATTCTATTCTATTCTGATTTATATATATTTTTTCTTTTTTTCAAATTAGTTTTAAAGGCAAATGCTGTATGGACGTGTGTGTTTTGATGTGCAATACTAGTTAAGATTTTAAGGGTTAGGTACAGGTACAGAGTTTAGGATGGGATACAGCTTTAGGTGTGTGTGTGAAGTACATGAGCGATACAGATTTTACATATAAAATACATGTACGTATTTAAGAACAAATTTCAGGTATTGATATAGATTACAGTGTCGATTCAGATGTGAAGAAAATGACGAAAAATTCAAGTCTAAACAACATAATTAAACAATACAGATACATATATAGATATAAACTACAAAGGGTTAAAATCAGATACAAAACTCCAGGTACAGATTTAAAGTACAGCTACAGTTATTATATAGCGCAAATATCGCCATTCGCTAGTAGGTGGGTCCTCTGTACAACTGAAAATTGCAAAAAACATGGAGCGTTTTATTTTCAACAACAAACTGGAGATTTTTACTGTGTGTGTGTGTGTGTGTGTGTGTGTGTGTGTGCTGTAACAAACGGCTGTGATTGATCCGACAAACGATTGGTATCACAATTACTACTATAAAAAAAACTCAACCATAAAAAAATTACCACAATAGCAAAATAAACGAATACAAATAAATAGAGAGAGAAAAAAAAAAATAACGAATGTAAAGATGGAAAGATGCTAAAACAAAGACAAAAACACGATAGATGAAATAGAATGATAACTAACGAGACATAACACAAATTACAAAAAAAATTGAATTTCATTGAGATATTTATCATGTCATTTACTTCCTCCTGTTATTTCACATTTTGAATTCGACCTTTAAATCTACTTTTGAATTCTGCTTAAGTCCGAATAAAAACAAAACTTTTTCTAAAACATTTCTTGATATTTTCGGTTTGACACGAATTTGAATTTTTCTTAATTCACTAATGACTTGATTGTCTTTTTTTCAGATTTACTTAATGTGATGTGTTAAACCAATGACAGCAGCCAACATGTTAAACCAATGACAGCAGCCAACATGTTAAACCACTGACAGCAGCCAACATGTTAAACCACTGACAGCAGCCAACATGTTAAACCACTGACAGCAGCCAACATGTTAAACCACTGACAGCAGCCAACATGTTAAACCACTGACAGCAGCCAACATGTTAAACCACTGACAGCAGCCAACATGTTAAACCAATGACAGCAGCCAACATGTTAAACCACTGACAGCAGCCAACATGTTAAACCACTGACACAGCAGCAGCAAAAATAAACTTCTGACAACAAGCATTAACTTAAAACGTCAGACAAATCCGTTGTAGACATTTAAGTTATATACTGTAATTGTGCTCTTAACCAATCAGCGTGTACGTGTGTGTGTGTGTGTGTGTGTCAATGTGCGTCCCAGACTATTTCATCGAATCGTATTATCAACAAACACATATATCCTGATATAACGTTTTGCGGGTGGCAGTTTTGTCGTCGTCAGTATCACCGAGTAGTCGCACCATTCCCTGCCAGACAATTTATATATATATTTTTTTTTTGTAAGAAACTATCGTACAGGTTGGAAGGGATAGCGGCGACACATATGAGAAATAATAATAGTGTTTGTTGCGTGTGTTTGTGCCACCCTGGACCAAGCAAATGGCTGAAGCTATAATAGTTTTTAGTTTTAGAGTCCAGAACAAAAGTAATGGGAGAAGCCTGTAACAGTGTGTGTGTGTGTGTGTGTGTGTGTGTGTGTGTGTGTGTGTGTTTTACCGAGACAAACGTAATAGAAAAACTATATTTTCATTACTTTTTTCTTTCTTTTTTTTTTTTTTTTACTGTTCTCGACAAAAAAGTTATATGGGGAAACTATGACATTATATTTATTTGTTTGTCATTATTTTGTTGTTGCTGTTGTTGTTGTTGTTGTTGTTGTTGTTCCTGGAGCGAATTTATTATTGTGTGTGTGTGTGTGTGTGTGTGTGTGTGTGTGTGTGTGTGTGTTAATTGTCATGAGAAAGGAAGATAAATGGCTGATGCAACACAACCACAACCCAACCCAACCCAAATCCAAGTCTAGATTCGGGATTCACTTCTGACTACGAATCCAGCATCGAATAAATTGAAGATTAAAAAAAACAATACAATTGATTAGCCGAACAGAACCAGTCAAGGAATATTAAAAACCCTGTTAGTAATTAATTGGCCTTAAATTAATTCCCTCAAGAGCTGATGAAGAATTGATCAAAGGGGCTCAGTGTAAGGCGGTGTGGCGCTGGTGGGTGAGGACTAAGTGGAGGGAAACAAAAATCTTTGAGTGAGTGAGTGGGGGTGAGTGAGTGGGGGTGAGTGAGTGGGAGTGAGTGAGTGGGGGTGAGTGAGTGGGGGTGAGTGAGTGGGGGTGAGTGAGTGGGAGTGAGTGAGTGGGGGTGAGTGAGTGGGGGTGAGCGAGTGAGTGGGGGTGAGTAGGAGTGAGTGAGTGGGATGACTGAGGTAATGACAGGTGTTTCCTCCCCCTCCACCCTCCAAAACACACACACACACACACACACACACACACACACACACACACACACACACACACACAGGGACATACGAATTAAATTTGGGTTGAGGCTCTTATACCTTAACCTAATCAACATGTAAACCATCTCCCACGCTAAACCGTATAGAGGCGTCATTACCATACAACCTCAGCCGTCACCACACCCTTCATCACACCCTTCACCATACCCTTCACCATACCCTCACCACACCAACAATATTGGCGGTCACAGAAACACAATAATCTACCCTTTCTCCCTTCCCATCAACCACCCATCCACCTTCCCCCTCACCTTTCCTTCCTCCCTTCCCATCAACCACCCACCCACCTTCCCCCTCACCCTTCCTTCCTCCCTTCCCATCAACCACCCATCCACCTTCCCCCTCACCTTTCCTTCCTCCCTTCCCATCAACCACCCACCCACCTTCCCCCTCACCCTTCCTCCGTTCCTCCCTGCACGTTTCCTCCCATCCCTCACCCTCCCTTCCCCTCATTCTCCCTCCCTTCCACAACACAAGGATCACCCAGCCTATTTCATCCTTCCTCTTTAGCCAAAATGACCGTCACATCTGTCCATTCCTCACTTCCTCTTCCGTCTATCGCCATTATTCCCTGCCCCCTCCCCTCTCTCTCCTTCCCTCATCCCCTCTTCTACCATTTATTGCCTTAATTCTTCCCACCCTAATTACTGCCCCCCTTTTCATTCCCGCCTACCGCCTCATCCCTTAACGCCTGATCACCAGTTTTGCCAGAATGATCGAAATAGTTTCCACTTTTTCGTTTATAAATGTTTCCCCGTTTAATCAGAATAGTTATCCAGTTCTCAAATAAATATCCCCGTTTTATCAGAATATTTCCCTAGATGATTATTATTTCCCCGTTTGATCAGAATATTTCCCTAGATGATTATTATTACCCCGTTTGACCAGAATATTTCCCTAAATGATCAATATTTCCCCGATTAATCTGAATATTTCCCTAAATCATCGCCATAAGTAATGTAACCGTAATTTGTTTTTTGTATACAGTGACGACCTCCCAGCTGTGAGCCACCAAGCGGATGGAAGGTGAACTAAGTAGCCTATTTGGGGTAAAACCGTCTAAAGCCGCATTATAAAAGTGAACGACTTTTTTTTTTACAACGATATCGTATAAAAGTTTGAAATAAACAGTGAGATTAACATCATTATCTTGTCTTGTTTATAATGATTGTGTAATGTAGGTGGCGCAATACTCTTTAAAATAATAGGTTTAGTAGAGATTAATATACACCGTCTTTATTACACAAATTTCATCCGCTAAGTGGGTGTTAATCCACTTTAGAATACTTTGAAATTATATATAAATTCTGAATAAAGAACATTCAGAATTTGGGAATATTACGAAATTTAGAAACATTCTTTAATTCAGAAATATTCCCCAAAATTTTGCAAAACATTCTGAAAATTAGGACTTGTCTCCGACGGGAATATTCCAAAAATTTTAAGGCACATTCTGAATTTTCCCAACGACTGAGTCACTCTGATTAATTAAAACGTTTTTGGAATTTATCGCCTGGCTGAGTCAATATTGGCCGGGTTCAGCTGCATCATCAGTACTGTGTGTTGCTAGTGCTGCCACCTACCATGTTTATTTCTCTCTCTCTCTCTCTCTCTCTCTCTCTCTCTCTCTTTCTCTACAGTTCTAGCCTTTTAACCTCTATCCATCACTATATCCATCATTCTATTCATAACTATCCATCAAACTATCCATCACTCCTCCATCATTCTATCCATCACCCCTCCATCACTTTATCCATCACTATATCCATCATTCTATTCATAACTATCCATCATTCTATCCATCACTATCCATCACACTATCCATCACTAACCCATCACCCCTCCATCACTCTATCCATCATTCTATCCATCACCCTTCCATCACACTACCCATCACCCCTCCATCACTTTATCCATCACTATCCATCATACTATCCATCACCCCTCCATCACTCTATCCATCACACAATCCATCACCTCTCCATCACACTATCCACCACCCTTCCATCACTCTATCCATCACCTCTCCATCACCTCTCCATCACACTATCCATCACCCCTCCATCACTCTATCCATCACTCTATCCATCACACTATCCATCACCTCTCCATCACACTATCCATCACACTATCCATCACCTCTCCATCACTCTATCCATCACACTATCCATCACCTCTCCATCACACTATCCATCACCCTTCCATCACCTCTCCATCACCTCTCCATCACACTATTCATCACCCCTCCATCACACTATCCATCACCTATTCATCACACTATCCATCACCCCTCCATCACCTCTCCATCACTCTATCCATCACCTCTCCATCACACTATCCATCACCTCTCCATCACACTATCCATCACCCCTCCATCACTCTATCCATCACACCTCCATCACTCTATCCATCACTCTATCCATCACCTCTCCATCACACTATTCATCACCCCTCCATCACACTATCCATCACCTCTCCATCACACTATCCATCACCCCTCCATCACTCTATCCATCACCTCTCCATCACCTCTCCATCACTCTATCCATCACCCCTCCATCACACTATCCATCACCTCTCCATCACTCTACCCATCACCTCTCCATCACTCTATCCATCACCCCTCCATCACACTATCCATCACCTCTCCATCACCCGTCCTATCATCAGTAAATTGCCTATATCACCATATGTCCCCCCTTGGTCGTGCCAGTCTCCAGCGGCCAATATACTCTCTCTCTCTCTCTCTCTCTCTCTCTCTCTCTCTCTCTCTCTCTCTCTCTCTCTCTCTCTCTCTCGCCTGTCCCCCTCTTTTTTTTCTCCCTCGCTACACTTCAATCTTTCGCTTCTTTACCTCTTACTCCCTGCTCTCTCTCTCTCTCTCTCTCTCTCTCTCTCTCTCTCTCTCTCTCTCTTATCTTGCTCCCTCACCCACTCCCTTCTACTACCTTCCTCACCCTCTCACTCCCTCATCTCAACCTTCTACCTCCCTCACTTTCTCACTAATCCCCTCTCAAACACTCCCCCCATCCCACCTCCCTCACTCACTCCCTTCCTCTCCTTCCCTTCCTCTCCCCCACCCTCCCTTCCTCTCCCTAGTACAGACAACTCCCTTCCCTGCCACTGTGAATCGGTCGTCCATCTGAATTTATATCAAACATTAGCTCTCACACACCAACACACTCCCAGCCTCGCTATTCTGCCGACTCTCTCTCTCTCTCTCTCACTTTGCCTTTATCCACCCCCCCCCCTCTCTCTCTCTCTCTCTCTCTCTCTCTCTCTCTCTCTCATACAACAAAACAGTGTGACCATACAACACAGTAAGCCACCAGTGCTGTGACCATACGACACAGTAAGCCACCAGTGCTGTGACCATACGACACAACACACCAGTACTGTAAAGACAAACTAATAGGTAAAGTCTCTCTGGACACCAACGGACGCGTGTTTGGGCCTCATACATCATCTACCCTCATGATGACGTCACGGCACAGCTGTTGCGTGTAAACACTAGCGCATGTAAGTATTAATGTCCAGTTATTTCCTGACGACGTTTTCCTCAGTTACATAACTTATCCTAACCCAACCTAACCTAACCTAATTCCTGGACTTGTAATTTCAATTTTAGTTCCCCAGTTTATTTCTCCTGATCATCTAACACCCTAATACTAAATGGAGAGGTTAGGATTAGGTTAGGATTAGGTTAGGATTAGGTTAGGTTAGGATGAGGTTAGCATCAGGGTATTTAATCACCAGGCGAAATGAGGGGAGACTAATCTCCATGAGTTGCTAATTCTAAAATTCCAGAGTTTTAGTGTAAATTCACTTTGTTTTATTTTACAACAAAGATTCTTATTCAGTTTTGAAGTGTTCCAATTTCAAGGTAAATGTAATTGACCTATACAGTATTTAAACCCTGGATTTATCAGTCTTATCAATCTTTAACTTCACCCACTCAACACTTTAACACCATTTTTTTATCACTTTACACAAATCTAAAATATTTTCCTTGTCTTTCTATCCGGGAGTTGTGTAAAAGATAATGACATACAACAGCGTCGGCTAATTGGGGCTAATTCATATTCATCCCCTTCTTCCCTTCCGTCCTCTCTCGTTACCCTTTCCTAATATCTCACTCTCTCTCCTCTCTCTCTCTCTCACAACTCCCCTTTCTCTCTTCTCTCAGTCACATGCTCTTACAACTCCTGTCTGTTCTCCATCTCATAAATCTCATCTTTTTTTCTCTCTCTTTCGCTTCTCTCTCATTTATTTGCAATTTTCGTCTGTTCTCT
Source organism: Homarus gammarus (assembly GCA_958450375.1). Classification (NCBI taxonomy): domain Eukaryota; kingdom Metazoa; phylum Arthropoda; class Malacostraca; order Decapoda; family Nephropidae; genus Homarus; species Homarus gammarus. The sequence continues at coordinate 2,697,744 of CAUDMG010002649.1, read as the reverse complement.
TATTCTCTCACAAGTCTCATCTCTCTCTCAACTCCCCTTTCGCTCTTCTCTCTCTCTCTCAATTCCTCTTTCTCTCTTCTCATCTCTTCTCTCTCTTCCCTACGACTTTCCCGTCTTTTCTCACTCCCTCTCTCTCTCTCTCATTTTGTCTCATTACTTCCCTCTCTCCTTCCCCCTCCGCCTATTCTTTCTTCTCCTCTCTCATCATCTCCTTCTCTACAATTTCCCCTCCTCTTCTCTGCCACTCTCATTCTAACCATCCTTCTCCCTTCCCACCCCCTCCTTCCTCCTCCTCTCTCAATCTCTTCTTTCCTATAGTTCCACCTTTTCCTTACCTCCTTCACCCTCTCTCCTTTCTTCTCTTCCACTTTCTACCTCTCGTATCTCTTCATCACCTAAAATATTTCTTCTCTCCCTCCTCCTACCCTCATTATTTCCTCATTCTCCCTTCCTCCCCCTTTCTTCTCCCCATCATCCCCTACAAATTTCCCCTCTACCCCCCCATCTTCCCTTTCCAACCCACCACCCCTCTTTCTTCTCCTCCCTCTCTCCTCCAACCTCTCTTTCCTCCCCCTACTTTCCCCTCAGCCGCTTTGATGAGAGGACAGGGGTAATTACTGTCCTTGTGTCCTCCAGTGATCCTCTCATTAAACTCTAATTACCTAATTAATTTAGTATCCATCGGCGTTTTTTTTTTCTTTCTGCGATTTTTTTTATATTATTATTATTTTTTATTATTTATATGTAAAGAATTTCTGGGGGAATTTGAAGATTAAAAAAGGTCACAGTCTTAATAGGTCACAGTCTTAATAGGACCCAGAGAATTAATAGGTCTTAAGAGATATAGTAGCTTACAGTCCTATTAATAGAACAAAGGGTATCAAGACGTCGTATAGTGCTAATGGGCAACGGTAATCTTATTAGCCTCCGTCCAAACAGTGCCCAATATAAGTTAATACTAATATAAGGGACACTAACCTAGCCTAGCCTAACCTAACCTAATATAACATTTAAGTAGTTCTCCCGCCTATCTCTCTCTCTCTCTCTCTCTCTCTCTCTCTCTCTCTCTCTCTCTCTCTCTCTCTTCATCTTTCTGTCTCTCAGTTTGTGTCTCCAAAATACATTACCCTGGAGCGAATATTTGTTCTCTCTTATCTATCTCTAATCCTTCTCACACAAGAGTTCTTCTCCATACACGTGACTCTGAGAATGTTCCCTTTAGAGAACGCTTCCCTAAGAGAAACACCCCCTTTAGAGAACGCTCCCATAAAAATGCCCCCTTAAGAGAACGTTCCCTTTAAGAATGCCCTCCTTAGAGAACGCTCCCCTGAGAAAAACACCCCCTTTAGAGAACACTCCCCAAAGAGAAATCTCCCCTAAGACTTCCCCCTTTAGAGAACATCCCCTTAAGAACGCTCCCTAAAGAGAACACTCCCTTAAGAAAGCCTCCCTAAGAGCGCCCCATTAAAGAGAAAACCTCCCTTAAAATCGCCCTCTCAGCAGAACAAAGCCACAAGTTGAAGAGTGGTCGTCCAGAGAGCCAACCTTGCGGGAAAATAGCGCTTTACACCAGCCTTCCCTCCCTTACTGCTCGGGGCAAGAAAGTGCTGAAGACGTCGAATATTTTTATTGTTAAATGTTGAGTCGGTTGAGTGCTTTGTTTTGTCGACCTTGTGTTTAATAGTTTAGCTTAATGCGTTAATTTAATGGTTCGATATGTAAGTATGAATATATGTAGGTGGGTGTGTACATTAATCTATGTCTGTTAAATAGATATCTATATGAGAGAGAAACAGATAAATCACATATTTTATGGATAATACACACACACACACACACACACACACACACACACACGTCTCTATATTTAACAAACTATATAATGATGTAAATCCGTAATATCGAGTATCCGTTATATATGAAACCCAACTAACAAACTATATATCAATGTAAGTCCGTTATATCGAGTGTCTCGTGTGAAAAACCCCCATCAAACGGAATATATGGAGAGTGAAGTCCGCTATATGGAGGTTTAACTGTAGTGTCAAGTGTTGTGAGAGTAGCCGTGGCCCCCCAGTTACAGGTAAACAGGTTGTCGGGGGAGCACCAGTGAGCAAGAGGCTGTTGACGCCGTTGGAGGGTTTATTCAGCACTCGTGTTAGGAATTACTGAAGGGATGTGAGTCATTGTGTTCCTGGTAATGGAAGACGAGGTGGTCACTGCCCATGTCACTGTCCGTGGCTGGTCAGTGTCTGTATTGAGGACAGTAACTGATGAAGATACATAAAATAAAAGATGGATAAAGTTTATAAAAAAGGAACAAGATGGAACAGACTGGATCACCTTTTGTAGTGTATCGATATAAACTTTTTATTTTTGGTCCAATGGGGATTATAAAAAAAAAAAAACCCACTAACCCATAACAATGAATATCGGCAAAGGAATTAACAGTCCATAGTTAAAGGTAGCAGGTGATTAAACTAAACAAGGTATAGTTGTTATGAGACCAATTATAATACATATCACTTCCACCCAATCAAATACCTGACACGATTCAGCACTTACAGAGGATTCTAACTTAAGGAAACCACCAAGACCTCACCTTCCTGGAATACATCAATAGCGACAATATCTCAGCCGTCCTTTACACGGGATAATAATCACACGATGTTGCAAATGCGGGTGGAAAATCCTCTTTTGACGCGATCGTATCAGGAGCTAAGCTGAGACTCGCTACCACAGTATTCCAATTACCTGCGCGTCTGAGAGAGAGAGAGAGAGAGAGAGAGAGAGAGAGAGAGAGAGAGAGAGAGAGAGAGAGAGAGAGAGCTTGCAATGTCTCTACCAACTTGAAGGACTGTTGAGAGATAAGGGACGTCAGGAACTCCAGGGAGATAGAGAGATTGATGAGAGAGAAATGAAAGATTACTGGAAGGATAAAACGGTGTTGTGGGTGGTTGAGTGCGTGCGGGTGTCTGTCTGCCTGTCATGTATGTATGTATGTATGCATGTATGTATGTATGTATGTATGTATGTATGTATGTATGTCACCAGATCCACGGGTATAGATTGTAAGCATTGGAAAAGAATAGATATTTTTTCTATTTTTTTTTTGCACGAACGTAGAGAGAGAGAGAAAAACAACTATAGAGAACCGACTGGGAAAAAAAAGCCTTGATATGACAGGTGTGTAACGGGGAAAAAAGAGAGAAAGGAAAAAAATAAGAGAAATGAATAACGAAATACTTAAGAGAGTTGGGGGGGGGAGTGGAGAGTAAGGGAGAGGATAAAAAAGAAGAAAAAAGAAGAGAGTAACTGAGTGAGGTGAACGGGGGAAGGGAGAGTGAAGAGTGAGAGGGTAAACAAAGTGGTGAGAGAGAGAGAGAGAGAGAGAGAGAGAGAGAGAGAGAGAGAGAAAAGGTGGTGGTAGCCAGTGAGTCCTGCAGGAGTGAAGGGAAGGTGACGTAGCAGAGGTTTACAAGCTAGAAGGATACTATTTGGGAAGCCTTTGTGTGTGTGTGTGTGTGTGTGTGTGTGTGTGTTGACCTGACCTAACCTAAACTCAACATCTTCTTCAAACATGTACAAACAAACATTCAAATAACAGTATCAAGACTACTATGACCTGTACGTAACATGACCTATTGACCTCCTCACCTAACCTTACCTGGGATGATTGATATGACAGAATATTACAACAGGTATATTAAGTTTGGACCCCGTGTGTGTGTTCAGTCATTCAGCGTGTGATGTAATTACTATGAATATTAAATCTATCCAAGTGAGTATTATCGTGTTGTATTGAGTTTGGTGATAAAAAAACAAAAAAAGGTGGAATTTTACAGCATTTTTTGTTACTCGTGTATGTATGTATGTATGTATGTATGTATGTATGTATGTCAAGGGCGAGGAAGAGTGTTTATCCAAATCCCCCAGAAGACAAACACAACAGCCTCCAGACAGACACAGAACACAAACACACACACACACACACACACACACACACACACACACACACACACACACACACACACACACCTCCCCCCCATACCACACTCACCGGGACATACCAATCACGGAGAAAGGAACAACAAAAGAAACCGATGTAGAATAAAGAAAAAAATACTAAAAAGAATGAGAGACAGAGAGAGAGAGAGTAACCGGAGAAGAGAAAGAGAGAATAAACGAATAAAGAGGGACAGTAAACGGAGAAGAAAGAGAATAAACGGAGAGAGAGAGAGAGAGAGAGAGAGAGAGAGAGAGAGAGAGAGAGAGAGAGTGAGAGAGAGAGTGAGAGGGGTAAAGTGAGGTGGGGTGGCGTGGAGTGGGTCGGTGTGAGGAAGGAAGCAGGAGCTGGACTGAGTTGGTTTGTACAGATCAATATTGGGTGCTAGCAATTTAAGTGCTGATAGGGTGCTGCTTGTGTCTCTCCGCCACTCAGCATCCACACACACACACACACACACACACACACACACTACCCACCCTCCCTCCTTCCTCCTCCAGACACCTGTCATTATACAGCAAAAACGATCGGGTATAATTAACCTGAACTGTTGGGTGATCGAGTTATCCTTCCCTTGTGATGATAAAGAGAGTGACTCCTATCAAACACAGAGTCATCAATACAAGCTTTGATTTGAAGGCAAAATTACGACTATAAAAAAGGTATATTTGTGTGTGTGTGTGTGTGTGTGTGTGTGTGTGTGTGTGTGTGTGTCGTTCTTGATAATTCGGGACTCCATTAGCAATTTATTGAATGAAGAAGTTCGTGGATTCACTAAAACTAGATTGGATATTTTTATTGTGTCTAAACTTATAGTGACATTTATATTTTATTCTGAATCTTGTTTGATGTTTTTTTCTGTTTAGTTCATTATGATTCACAGTATTTCGTATGTATTATAAACCGTAATTGTCGTCATTGTGATCACCTGAAGATTATAGGGTTAGGTTAGGTTGGGTTTAGGTTAAGGTTAGGTTAGGTTAGGTTTAGCAATGTTAGGTTAGGTTAGGTTTGGTTAGGGTGTTTAATCTTCAGGTGATTTCAATAACTCCTCTATGTGGTGACGGTATTTGATGTTTTAACCTAGATATAAATAACAGTGTATCCTTGATGTGGTTATTGCTTTTAGTATCGTCCAACACAACTATTATAATTAGTAGTAAAAACACTGGGTATATATTAAATATTTCTTTATGTTAAATTTAGAAAACATTACATAATTGATAGAATAATTAATTTAAATGTGGAAATTTTTGTCAGGATTTTTTTAATCTTACCAATATATTTAAACATCAATTATATCTCTACTTTTTCTCCTCTGTCTTTCTTTATTTTCTCTTTCTTGCGGTATTTACCCCTTTATCCTCCTCTTTTTCTCCTCTTTCTTTATCTACCCTCTTTATTTCTTTCTCCTTTAATTTCTTTATAAGGGGTAAAAAGTAGAGATGCATCTAAAGATATGATAAACGTAGTAGGCGGTCGGAAAATAAGGAAAATAAATAATAATAATAAAAAAAGAGGGAAAAATTACGAGACGAACTTCAAATAAAACACATGAGGAAGAGGAAACATACCTAAAAAAAATAAATAAAATAAAATACAAATAAGAGACGAACTTAAAAATTAATATTAGAAACGAACTTAAAAAAAATAGACCTAAAATCACACAGACCCCCCCCCCCCCCAAAAAAAAGTTGGAAACAAAGCTAAAACAAATACGAAAAAAAAAAAAATTGGAAAAAATAATCGAAAAACGAAAAAAACCGACCCCCATCCCCCTAAAAAAAGGAAACGAGCCGAAAAAAAAAAACCGAGAGACCATAAAGTGGTGTAAAATAATGGTGACTGTTATTATTGCAGAAGGAACGTCGTCAGCCCAAGGTTTAGGTGACTTGAGGAAATATGTCTCTTATAAGGGGTGGGGTGGTGTAGGGGGTAGGATAGGGGGGTGAGGTGGGGGTGGTGTAGGGGGTAGGATAGGGGGGTGAGGTGGGGGTGGTGTAGGGGGTAAGGTAGAGGAATAGGGTGGGGAAAAGGGGGGAGGGGGAGTGTTGGATATCGGGTGGTGGGGGAGGAGGGGATTTAGATGGAGTGGGGGTAGTATGAGGTTCAGTGAGGGATGGGGGTGAGTGGGGTTTAGTGAGGGGTAATTTGAGTGGGGTGGTGTCGTTGTCCTTCTCCTCTTCCTCCACCTCCTACTCCTCCTTCTCCCCCTCCTCCTCCTTTACCATTGTCTTCTCCACCTCCTCGTCTATTTCCTCCACCTCTCACACCGTCATCAAGGACCAGCTACTCCTCAAAGCAACCTTGTATTATTATCGCTTCGTGGCCCACTGAAGGTAATACGAGGATAAGTCTGTCAGGTGTGTAAGTCAGGTGTGTAATTAGAGTAGAGGATGCTGAGAATATCTGAGTCAGGTGTGTGTGTGAGTCAGGTGTGTGTGTGTGCGAGTTAGGTGTGTAATTAGAGTAGAGGATGCTGAGAATATCTGAGTCAGGTGTGTGTGTGAGTCAGGTGTGTGTGTGTGTGTGTGTGTGTGCGAGTTAGGTGTGTAATTAGAGTAGAGGATGCTGAGAATGTGTGAGTCAGGTGTGTGTGTGTGTGTGCGAGTTAGGTGTGTAATTAGAGAAGAGGGTGCTAAGAATTTCCGAGTCAGGTATGTGTGAGTTAGGTGTGTAATTAGAGTAGAGGGTGCTAGAGTTTAAGTTAAGTTTGGCTTGCGTTAGTTTAAGGTTAAGTTAGGTTAAGGTTACCGTTAGAGGGGCTGGTATTAGGTTAGGTTAAGGTTACCGTTAGAGGGGCTGGTATTAGATTAGATTAGGTTAGGTTAGGTTAGGTTAGGTTACCGTTAGAGGGGCTGGTATTAGATTAGGTTAGGTTAGGTTAGGTTAGGTTAAGTTAGGTTAAGGTTACCGTTAGAGGGGCTGGTATTAGGTTAGGTTAGGTCAAGGTTACCGTTAGAGGGGCTGGTATTAGATTAGGTTAGGTTAGGTTAGGTTAGGTTAGGTTAAGGTTACCGTTAGAGGGGCTGGTATTAGATTAGATTAGGTTAGGTTAGGTTAGGTTAGGTTAAGGTTATCGTTATAGGGGCTGGTATTAGATTTAAAAAAGCTGGGGGGTTAATATACAGGTGATCCTAATTATCTTCTGGAAATAAACGGAGGGTCAGTAGATATTGAATTAACCCATGGACGAAATAGTACGCCTGAGGGGTTTTGTTCACCTACACGAGGCAACAAGAGACGCTACTGTAATAAGTAATTCATTTGACTGTATTCGACTGAAATGCTAGTGAGGACGGCTGTGACCTTACACAATACAATACAATTCTTTTCTATCAGCTTTAAATGTTACTTCAGGTCAGGTCACGTCAGGTTGGGTTGCTACGAATTTATGTCAGATGTCAACACGGCAATTCTCTCCTCTCGCCAGACACAGGTCAGGCTGCCGAGATACTTACATATTTACACATGTTGTCTGGTGACCTAGCCTAACCTAATTTTACCTAACCTAACAGAACCTGAAACCATCACAATCTAAGCTAACCTAACCCAAATTAATCAAATCCAACCTCACCTAACTCCGTGTCTGATTTATGACGGTTTTTCTGGTGTTCGATCACCACGCCCTGCCGGATGCCACAACTGTTAGTGTGTTGGATGGTTATTTTGTAAACAATGCTACGGTTTGTCTATATTATACATACATATAATAGGCTGTTGTGTAAACAGTTACATTAGTAGTACTTCGTAGATAGTTTGGCATGTCTCAGGAATTATTACACTCAGAATTTGTTTAGAAATGCGTGTGGAATATTGAAAACTTGCATAGAGCATCCAGTTGCTGGATACTGGAGAGTAGCTTTGAGACGCTCCTGTCGCAATACTCTCTATTAGCGGGAATTACTTTCTTAAGACGAGAAAAAGAGGCCGTTAGTAACATTCTGATATAATTTTGAAAATTCCCTTCATTTTCTATTACAAGTTCATTAGATATGGACTTAAGACTTCCCCTGGAGTCCCTCTTCATTAACCACTGTTTGTATCACCATGTTCTTTTCTTCACTCCTCTTTATCCCACAGGCAGTCACCACACTCCACAAAGCAGCTTTCATTGCCAGCGAAACTGGAGCCTTTGTCCACATCACCGTGGTCTGACAACGACTGACAGTGGCTGCAGTGTACAACTAACTCATCAGGCAAGCCTAATCGACACTGTCGGTCAAGGCTTGCCGTGTCGGACGGCATGTCGACCAGTGTATCCTAGGCTTTACGCTCGCTGCCAAGGTGCCGACAATTTTATCGTCCTGACTCGCTACCCGGGATTGTGTGTCGCCAGCCCTGCGTGGTGTGGTTATCGCACCCGGTGTAAATAATTCCCTTTGATGTGTGTTAGGTGGAGGGTTCGTACTAATCAGAGGTTCATATACAGTATGTCGAGGTATTATTTCTAGAATATACGTGTGTATCGTAGGTATGAAAACAAGACTTTACAATATTGTACTGTATGTTTATCGAGCTAAAAATCAAGTTTGTGCCAACTTTGAAGTCTTGAACTGAAGTATATATGCTTTTCGTGTGTGTTGGGGGTATCTATGGCCATGTATATACTGTATATTCGACTGTATATACGATATATCTCCCCCAAAACACATTCATATTCGTAAATACACAAATTCCGAGGTTCAATGTTAATATGACACTGATTTTTAGGTTTATAGACGCGCTATATAAGTCACACACACACACACACACACACACACACACACACACACACACACACACACACACACACACACACGTACGTTCTAAAAAACAGCATCTGTGGTAACTATTAAGTCACAAGTGAGAGATTCTGATCGAGGGTTCAGTCCAGTATAAGCTTCAAAACAGTGACCATCTGGTGATTCAACACCCTAACCTAACCTAACCCAACTTAGTCTAACAAAACCTAATCTAACCTAACCTAACATAATCTAACCTAACACAACCTAACCCACTCTGGTAGCGTTAGTGTATTTGATCATCAGGTGAAATAAGCTGGGGGCTAATGTTCAGGTGATACCAAAACAGTGGAACGTAAAAAAGGGCAAAAAGAAAAAAAAATAATACGTGGGAAGCAAAACAGATATCACCAATTGGATAAGAACTGCCTCACCGCGACTTAGTTATAGAGTGAGTGAGTGAGTGAATAAACCAGGATTGGTATTCATAATAAGTCAAATAAATGAAATAAATATCAAATATAAGTCTACAGAGAGAGAGAGAGAGAGAGAGAGAGAGAGAGAGAGAGAGAGAGAGAGAGAGAGAGAGAGAGAGAGAGAGAGAGAGAGAGAGAGAGAGAGGTGAAAATTCAGGCCAGATCCCAGTGAAAATTGGTCAAGAAGTTTTGCCTGCAGGTAATTAAAGAAGGTCAGTGTAATTACCAGGGTGAGTTAACAAGTCTTACAGTAAAGTTGAGGATAAAATGTGGAGGAGGTAGCTGGTGGGACAACTTGGTGTGCAGCTCTCAGGTACAGTGTCAAGATGTGTATATACCAGTCTGGTCGAACATCTAGGGAAGGGGAAGGAGAGGGAGGGTGTGGGGGTGGGAGGGTGTGGGGGTGGGTGGATGTGGGGGTGGGAGGGTGTGGGTGTGGGGGTGGGGGTTGGGGGGGAAATGGGGAAGGGGGAGGTGGGTTGAGGTGTTTCTAGGCATTATTTTTTACTCTGTCTGTCCCTTTGACTGTTTATGTCTAATTATCTGTCTGTCCGTCTCTGTTTTTTGTCTGTCTCTTTTATGCTTTTCTGTCTTTCTGTCTGTCTGTCTGTCTCTCTGTCTGTCTGTCTCTCTGTCTGTCTGTCTCTCTGTCTGTCTGTCTCTCTGTCTGTCTGTCTCTCTGTCTCTCTCTATCCATCTTTCTTGCTAAGTGATGAGAGAGAGAGAGCTAAGATGTTACCTATATAATTCAGAAAGAGGGAATGAAAAATATTGATAAAAAACCCAAACAGAAGTGGATGACAAAAGGAAGGAGAATGGATAACGAAAGAAGGAGATGGAAGGATGGAATGAAAGACTCGCTAAAAGAAACGGGTGGAGGTGTGGAGGCGTAGGGAGCAGTGGTGTGGGGGGAGGTGTGGAGACGTAGGGAGCAGTGGTGTGGGGGGAGGTGTGGAGACGTAGGGAGCAGTGGTGTGGGGGGAGGTGTGGAGACGTAGGGAGCAGTGGTGTGGGGGGAGGTGTGGAGACGTAGGGAGCAGTGGTGTGGGTGAACGAGAATGATAACAAGGCGTCCAGTAGTAAGGTATACGTATTGCTGCTGCTGGGTGATGACAATTATACCCTGAAGAATAGTTAGTAACCCTGAGCTTATTTCACTTGAAGATTAATCACCCTAATGCTATCTTGGGGTTAGTGTTAGATTTGGTTAATGTAAGGTTAGTTTAGTGTTAGGGTTAGGTTAGGTTAGGTTAGGTTAGGTTAGTGTTAGGTTTGGTTAGGTTCGGTAAAGTTGGGTTATATTGGGTTAGGTTTAAATTACGTAAGTTAGGTTAGGTTTAAATGAGATTAGTTGAGGTTGTTAGGGTTTAAGTTAGGTTAGTTTAGGCTTAAGTTAGGTTAGTTAAGGCTACCATTAGGGAGGTTAATCTCCAAGTGAAATAAGCTTAGGGTCTAATCTTCAGATGATCCAATGCAGGCGAGTGTGAAGCAACAGAGATGAACCTAATATGAGGGTTTGTTACGGAAGGGAAGAACTGCCACAACATAATACATATTTAACAGCAGGAAGAATGATTGACAACGACATACCGGTGTGTGTGTGTGTGTGTGTGTGCGTGTGTGTGTGTGTGTGCGTGTGTGTGCGTGCGTGCGTGTGCGTGCGTGTGTGTGTGTGTGTGTGTTTATTTAAGTATATACCGTATAATCCTCCAGAAATTATTAGATAAAATAAAACAAAATTATGAGGAAAAAAGACACATAAAAAGAACAGGATGATAAAGAATTAAAACGAGAGAGAGACAGACAGACAGACAGACAGACAGACAGACAGCAAAACAAAACAAGAAACAAAACCCGGATAAAAACAACACAGAAACAAATAATAAAACAAATAAAATATTATGCCGTTTTCAAGGAATTTCATTTTTTCCTCAAGTCCAAGAATTTGAGAAAATATGATCAAGCCACGTAAAGGAAATTAATATTTTCCGTGAAGCTGAAATTTAAGGAAAGGTCAATTTAGATCAGTTTAAGTTTCAATAAATTATACTAAAAGTTGAAAAGAAGGAATATTAAACTAAATGGAATGAAAATTAATGAAAAATGAAAGAAATTATATAAAGAAATAAAGAGTGATTGAATGAAGTGACAGAGAATTCAGTCGTGGTGAGATTGAAAGGAGAGTGGGAGGAACTAGTGAATGCAGAGAGTTAATGAAAGAAGCATAGATGAAGGGCTTAGCTAATGAATGAAGTTATAAAAGAATGGATGGATAAAGGAGAGAGAGAGAGAGAGAGAGAGAGAGAGAGAGAGAGAGAGAGAGAGAGAGAGAGAGAGAGAGAGAGTCTCTTTCTCTCTCTCTCTGTCCACCTTATTCTTCAGTTCTCTGTGTTGTCATTCTTCCTGTCTGTCATTTGTCCCATGAGGCTCACACACACAGACAGACAGACAGACACCACACACACACATAACTCACATACCGCATACCCACAACACCTCTCCTCCACCTCCCCCACACACCCACAACACCTCTCCTCCACCACATACCCACAACACCTCTCCTCCACCACACACCCACAACACCTCTCCTCCACATCCACCACACCCACAACACCTCTCCTCCACCACACACCCACAACACCTCTCCTCCACCTCCCCCACAACACCTCTCCTCCACCACACACCCACAACACCTCTCCTCCACCACACACCCACAACACCTCTCCTCCACCACACACCCACAACACCTCTCCTCCACCTCCCCCACAACACCTCTCCTCCACCACACACCCACAACACCTCTCCTCCACCACACACCCACAACACCTCTCCTCCACCTCCCCCACAACACCTCTCCTCCACCACACACCCACAACACCTCTCCTCCACCACACACCCACAGCACCTCTCCTCCACCACACACCCACAACACCTCTCCTCCACCACACACCCACAACACCTCTCCTCCACCTCCCCCACAACACCTCTCCTCCACCCACACACACCCACAACACCTCTCCTCCACCTCCCCCACAACACCTCTCCTCCACCTCCCCCACAACACCTCTCCTCCACCTCCCCCACAACACCTCTCCTCCACCTCCCCCACAACACCTCTCCTCCACCTCCCCCACAACACCTCTCCTCCACCTCCCCCACAACACCTCTCCTCCACCTCCCCCACAACACCTCTCCTCCACCTCCCCCATCCCCTCCACCAAACACGGACTGACCCACACGCACCTACCATCACATAATTGCCAACATCTATTCTCTCCTACACAGTAATTCGTCCGATAATACCACTGTAAATAAAACCTATTATTATTATTATTATTATTATTATTATTATTATTATTGTTATTATTGTTATTCCCGCTTTATTGAACTGCAGTTTTTCCTGTCGTAAAATTTGGGTCATTTTTAAGAATAATTTCCTTCATGCACGAACGCCTTTACGTATTATTCTTGATTATTTGGGTATATCACACTCGTGGCCGTATTAAGGGTAATTATATTTTTCTTAACGTAAATATGCGGTAATTTTTATGATGTATTTACATGATGCGTGTTTATAAACGTACGTGCGTGTGTGTGCGTGTGTTCACCGGACAACTTTAGTAACTTTCCCCACACCAACTTATCGTCACGCAGGAGTTTGTTTACGCATTATTGTTTTCTCGGTTACTTCTGCTATAAAGGATTTAGCATTTCAGTAGGGCTGCGGTAGCCAAGTTGACACAGCACTCGTTACCGGTTCTTATAGTCGAGTGCAGTGCCGGCCACACTGTCTTCTCATATACCGAAGAAAAGGTTTAGTATACAGTATACTATATCCACACTGCCCCCAAATAACTCGTCAGGCTTACGGACCCATTATAACTTTTTACTATATTAGATAATTAAATTTTTTTAACCGTAAAACTGCTGTATTTTTATTTTTATTATATATTTACATCATGTATGAATGTAATTGCGTTTTGTCTCCTTTTTTTTTACCAGAAAAATTTGGCATTATTAAATTACGCCATGCATACCAGTATATATTATTTTCATTATTATAAAAAAATATTACGTCATACATATAAAATATTATTCCATGTTTTTTCATCGTAAAACTACAGTACTTTTAAACATAAGCTTACACCACGCAAGACTAAGCTTATTCAAGATTATTTCACCTACGACGATCTCAGAACTACCATAAAAAAATTAAATATTTCCATTCTTGTACCGTAAATTTCAGGTACAGTTCATATTATATATCTCTAACATATTTTATTACCGTGGTTTATGGTAAAGAGGAGGCAGTAGTGGGGTAAACTTACATTATGCACCACAGTTTATGCATGACTAATGTCCAAGGTAATTTAGGTTATATTCTGTAACACTGATTGACTGACTGGACTGACTGACTGGCTGGTTAACTAGCTAACTTACTAGCTGATTGGGTGATTAGCGAATTGGCTAACTGATTGACTGACTGACTAACCTAACCAAACTTGACCAAACTTAACCTAACCAAACCTAACTTAGCCTAACCTAACCTAACGACACGATACTGATTCATAGTCTCGCGTGTGGTGTTGGTTGTGCAGGTGTGTGGTGTTGGTTGTGCAGGTGTGTGTCTGTGTGTCATGTTTATGTACGAAATGTTGTTCTCACACACACACACACACACACACACACACAACAAAGAAACGCCTTCAATTTCCGAGTCTTTTCTCTGACCAAGAATAGGGAGAGAAAGGAGTGGAAGGGGAAGGACGGAGAGGAGGGAGAGGAGGAGGAGGAGGAGGAAATGGGGAGTGGAGGAGAGGGAAGTGGGAGAGGGAGGAAGGAAGAGGGAGTTAGGAGGTTGAGATAACAATGTATTTCTGTAAAGCCCGTGGATAGTCCAGTTAAAGAACCACTGTATAATAGCACCAATAGAACCATTGTATAATAAGCCAATAGAACCACTGTGTAATAGACACAATAGAACCACTGTAATAAGCCAACAGAACTTCTAGAACCACTGTAATAAGCCAATATAACCAATGAAACCGCTGTAATAGCCAATAGAACCACTATAACCGCTGCAATAACCAATAGAACCATTGTAATAAGCCGACAGAACCACTAGAACCACTGTAATAAGCCAACAGAACCACTAGAACCACTATATAGGACGCCAAACACACCACTGCAACAAGACTACCAATAGAACAACTGTAATAAGCCAATAGAACCGCTGTAATAAGCCAATAGAACCGCTAGAACCGCTGTAATAAGCCATTAGAACCGCTAGAACCACTGTAATAAGCCAATAGAACCGCTAGAACCGCTGTAATAAGCCAATAGAACCGCTAAAACCGCTGTAATAAGCCAATAGAACCGCTAGAACCACTGTAATAAGCCAATAGAACCGCTGACTACAACAGGTTTTTCCACAGCCCATTCAGGTTGCAGAGTTAAGGGAGACCCATTAGTCCAACCCGTTCCTAACTTGGGATACTTTCTGTCTGGTGAAGGAAGCTGATTAGTGAGTCTTGTTGAACGGGAAGTAGTGAAGGGGGGGGGGGGGGTGTTGGGTCACGTGAAGATTAGGCACCCTCTAGGTTAGTTAGTCTGGTGATTAAATGCGGTAATGCTAATCTAATTTAATTTAACTTGATCTAACTTAATTAAATTTGATATGATTTAACCTAACAAAACTTAACCTAACTTAATAAAATTTATATTAATGTAATCTAACAGAACTTAATCAAACCTAATCTAACAAAACTTAACCCAAACTAACCTAACCTTATCTAGTGTCACCTAAACTCCCCAGGGAGGTCCTACCGCCTGGGAAGACATTGGAAGCATAATGTGTTGTCTAATGGTAGACCCTGCTGCCATATGTGACCAAGTCCCAGGTTGATGATCTGACTTTCTGCCTCATTTACACACAATGGCAGGGTCTCAATTGTTTCTCTTACTATTGACAACACAACATACATATATTGTTTCTCACCTTTGATCTTTTTTCATTTTTTGTATTCCTTTACAGTATTGTTCTTTATTATTATTATTGTTATTATTATTATAATTATTATTATTATTATTATTATTATTATTATTATTATTATTATTATTATTATTATTAAATTTTCGCCCCCCAGGCCCCGATGTGGGTCAGTGATCTGTGCCCGGATGGGCTAATCCCCGTAAAAAAAAAAAAAAAAATAATAATAAATAAATAAATAAATAAATGAAAAAAATAAAATAAATAAATAAAATAAAAAAGTGAAATAAGCTGTTAGGGTGTCAAATCTTCAGGTGAATAGTCCTAGGCTTATGCTGATCTGAAAGCTTGTTTGTTTTCCCGTTGAAATTCTCGCATTAGATCGCGGATACAATTATAATTGTAAACAAAAACTGGAATTCAATGGTTTGATTTGATATATATATATATATATATATATATATATATATATATATATATATATATATATATATATATATATATATATATATATATACGCCCTGCTGAAAAAACTCATTACTAAAATTGGTGATATTGTTACTCGACACCAAAAATAAATATGTTTGCTTGCAATACTTTGGGTAAACATATCACATAAATTTACAGCACCATTAATATTATTTGTTCTCTAAATACACGACTATATACCGGGACTGAAAGGTTATATAGACAGAAAATAACTACAAATATCATTAAATAATTATAATAACAGCAATAATAACGTTGGCGTGTGATTGACAAGAAGTAAATTATAGAATACGTTATCAATAAGCAAATAACATCCTCCCTCCCCCAAATGGTCACTTTAATACATTAAACACATTAACAAAAAACACCACTGCGATAAGACAAACTGACAACAAGGAAGTGGAGATAAATAAATAGGGTATTGTTGTAATTTATTTCTCTTACAATTATTCCTGTACGAAGTTACCTAACGTCCCAGGCATATTAAACAGAAACAACTTACTGAAGATTGATACGGTGTAATTTTATTTTATATATTTTATTTTATTTTGGACGTGAAAGACGCCGGCTATAAAACAAAGAGGTTAGTTAGTTCAGGTGACTGAGCGGAGGACAAAACAAAATCGCCAAGTGACAGCCTCGGGGCTAATTATCTACCAAACGAAGCATCCCCCAAAGAAATGAATATTATATCCGAGCTCCGAGATAAAAATATACTGTAGTAAGAAAAGATCCATCAAAACCAATTACGTTGCGACGAACATGTAGTCAATATTAACCGGGGTACCTAATATTCATGTGACCCTCAGTTTGAGATATTGTACTTACCTTATTACAGTATTGTAGTTACTCATCGAAGCTCCTATTCTTAAGGTCCAACACAATGGCAGGTAAGAGCTGCTATTTGGGAAATATTTTCTGACAGAGGCTTGTTGGCGTAATGAGCAGATAGTTTGTCATCCATCACTCATAATACGAGGAGTAAATATTCAGTATTATCATGAGTCACGAAGATAAATAATTCGGAGGAGGAAGACGCCCACACCCGTCAGGGCTGTTGTGATTCCGACATGTGTTTTACTGAACGCTCTGATTGGTTATTTTCCTCGCGTTTTGACTGGCTACGAGACCATGACGTCACACAAACGTTTTCTTTGTTAAATGTGATACAGTACAGTATAGGATATCAGGAACAATTCATATCCTTTTTACTCTTATTATGTATATATATATATATAGTATAAAATATTATACAATAGATTCTTTAAACAACGTTAAAATCAGGTGGAGCAGGACAGTAATATATTGAATAAAATATATAAAAAGAGTTCAAGAAGTAGAAAATGGAGTGATACGACGGATGAATATCATAGAAAATGCACTGTTGAGAAGGGATAACTATTATAATATAAATAAATTTAAAATGCTTGATAAAATAACAACAAATAAAGAACTAACAGTAAAGAACTCACCGAAAGACGATGTATGACGGCGTGTAGATGACAAAGGCTCCACAGTGAAAGTCATATGAAAGGCACTGAACTCAAGGCGGATCCAGCTGGGGCCAACCCCTTTTATCAGAAAACTCCAATACTTTTCCTAATTGCAGTATTGTACTCAGGCATTTCTGTATAGTATAAATTAATTACTATTGACTTCAGAATATCCCATAATATCAAGTGCACATGACTTCAAATGGCCTCAATATGCCCATGATATTGGTCAGATTTAAAAAAAATCTGGAATGGGGTGGGGGGTGGGGGGTGGGGGGGGTCTTACAGCTATCCCCCCAGATGGATGGGCTCGCTTTGCTGGCCAGGTTCTCCCACCCAAAGCTTCTTGGACCCTCCCATATTCCTTGATCCTCCCTGGAACTCAAACATGGAACAGGACTAAATGACTGCCTTTGTGTCCCTAGTAGACGTCATCCTCTAGTGCCAACTCATCATAAAGCAGTATTGCTAAACTATCAATTATAAAATGAAGGAAATCAAATCAAATACCTTCATAATTATTCTCTTATCATTTTTATTTTGCCTTTGACCCCCAAAAGGCCTAATTAACAATTTCGGTATTTTTCCGACGGGCCACCGGTTCCGGTACAGTGACGTCACGGTCTACCGAGTACCGCATCGAATTTCATTTTTTTACCGTCTAGCAGACAAATTTCCGTCAAACAGTAGCACTGGCACCCGGTTACAACACACTGACTGAGAAATAATTATGACATGTATAATAAGAGTAAAAAGGAAATGAATTGTTACTGATATCCTATACTGTATATGTATCACATTTAACAAAGAAAACGTTTGTGTGACGTCATGGTCTCGTAGCCAGTCAAAACGCGAGAAAGATAACCAATCAGAGCGTTCAGTAAAACAGTCGGAATTCTAACAGACCTGCCAGCCACGATAGTTCCAAAACTACCCACCAAAGTTTAGACATGGTAGGTGGACAGGAAGCAGGTTGGGTTTGCCCGATCACCAAGCCGTCACTTCCCATCGCTCCGGGGGGTTAGCAACTACTGTACCGCTTCTAACTGTACAAGTCGGGGTAAATAAATCGCTCCCTCCTAAAATGAAGCAGCATCGACCCTCAAACGAGATACTACAGTCAGGATAAGTCAGTTCGGAGACTCATTACTACGACTCAGTTTCACCACGGGGAGGAAACTTTTGTCTCACAATGTACATAATATCAATGAGGTAACGTCAGAGTTAGACATACAACTTGTGGACCATTCATATCACTCACTAAGTCAACGATACGCAATTTCCCCCCTCTTAGATTCCATAACATCTCTGGGGTTATGGAGAACACCGCCGCTGTGATGCGTTTTTTCAACTGAACACTCTCCTGCACTTTTGTGGAGTACAGTTTGGACTTACCGTAAATCCGAGAAAAAAATCGGGTGGTCCAACAGAGCAACTTTATAACAGAGCCACTTTATTACCCAACAGAGTCACTATATTACCCAACAGAGCCACTATATAACCCAACAGAGCCACTTTATTACCCAACAGAGCCACTTTATTACCCAACAGAGCCACTATATTACCTAACAGAGCCTCTTTATTACCCAACAGAGCCACTTTATTACCCAACAGCCACTTTATTACCCAACAGAGCCACTATATTACCTAACAGAGCCACTATATAACCCAACAGAGCCACTTTATTACCCAACAGAGCCACTTTATTACCCAACAGAGCCACTATATTACCTAACAGAGCCACTTTATTACCCAACAGAGCCACTTTATTACCCCACAGCCACTTTATTACCCAACAGAGCCACTATATTACCTAACAGAGCCACTATATAACCCAACAGAGCCACTTTATAACCCAACAGAGCCACTTTATTACCCAACAGAGCCACTATATTACCTAACAGAGCCACTTTATAACCCAACAGAGCCACTATATTACCCAACAGAGCCACTTTATTACCCAACAGAGCCACTATATTACCTAACAGAGCCACTATATAACCCAACAGAGCCACTATATTACCCAACAGAGCCACTATATAACCCAACAGAGCCACTTTATTACCCAACAGAGCCACTATATTACCCAACAGAGCCACTATATAACCCAACAGAGCCACTATATAATCAAACAGAGCCACTTTATAACCCAACACAGCCACTTTATAACCCAACAGAGCCACTTTATAACAGAGCCACTTTATAACCCAACAGAGCCACTTTATCACCCAACAGAGCCACTTTATAACCCAACAGAGCCACTTTATAACCCAACAGAGCCACTTTATTACCCAACAGAGCCACTTTACAACCCAACAGAGCCACTATATTACCCAACAGTGCCACTTTATAACCCAACAGAGCCACTATATTACCCAACAGGGCCACTTTATAACCCAACAGAGCCACTTTATAACAGAGCCACTTTATAATCAGCACAGAGGAAAAGGTTATTCGATCTCACATTCAGGGGATTTAATACTTAAGATACACTTTGCTGAAGGATCCAAACTTTTGTCAAGAGATTTAGATGGAAATGATGAAAATCTCGCGGCTGTTTAAATCAAAGTCTTACAAAAAATAGAGAGAAATTTACGCAATAGTTTCATTCCAATTAGTTTCTCAATCAGTATTTGTATTTTTAACTCACGAAAATATATTAATGATAAAAATGATGTTATTTGTATGTAAGTGTATATGGTAAAGTGGGAGGATGTGTGTTATGTGTGTTTGTGTGTTCGGGTATATATGTGTCTTTCTGTATATATGTGTGTTTGTGTTTGTGTGTATTTGCCTCTGTCTACCCAGCAGTAATTGGGAACCTGGATGTTAATCGATTTGCGGATCGTGTTCCGGGGTAATGGTTAGCCAGTGCAGTTGGAGAGTTGTCCGGTCTTCTCGAACTATTCCCTGACACTGGGTCATGCAGCTTGTTAACATAGGGTGTGGTTGTTGTGTTGGCGACAGCTTCTCCACCTTAAACAAATTCACGCCTAGGTGGCTCTTGGGCCGGCCATCCTTGTTACACGAGGGGCGATCATTATTATGTGTTTGTGTATATGTGTGT
>CAUDMG010002649.1:2637500-2672500 GCA_958450375.1 Homarus gammarus | reverse complement strand
AGAAATACTTGTGTCAATCCTAATACAGTTGGGGACAAAAGTTCGCTCCCCGTGGTGAAACTGAGTCACGGGAATGAGTCTCTGAACTGGCTTACCCGAACTGTTTCATCTTATTTGGGGTCGATGCTGCTTCATTTTGGGCGAGAACGAACTTTTGACCCCGACTGTGCCCCACATTTGGGACCCATGTAGTGTGTGGGTAAAGTCTCACGTCTCTAACTGTTTCCATTTTGGAGCTATGGCTGGGGCACACAGGTACACCCTTTTATTGCATTATATTATATTATATTATATTATATTATATTATATTATATTATATTATATTATATCATATTATATTATATTAGTTATATTATATATTCTGTAAAGCAATATTTTACGCTTATTGATTAAACGTTACGTTGAGTCGCCTTGCGTAATGAATAGGTCAGGTAAGGCAAGGTCGTCCATTACACGAAATTCCTTGTTATTACCTGGAATGACTAATTACCTGTACATAGAGTGACTGCAACTTATTTAATATATATATATATATTATATATATATATATATATATATATATATATTATATATATATATATTATATTATGAAAATCCACAATGAAAACGTGCCTCTGAAGATGTCTTGAATAAAGACGAAAGCTAAGGTACTCCGTTGTTTCCATTTTCCCGTGTGATTTTATCAAAATATATATATATATATGCAAGTAAATCACTGTAGGTGCGCGTGATCTAGGTATATGCTGATAACCACCAGGAAAGAAGAAAACACGAAGTTCCCAAGTGCTTCAGGGGTGAGTACTCACCCCTGAAGATGTGAATTACACGAAAACGCTTGGGAACTTCGTGTTTTCTTCTTTCCTTGTGGTTATCAGCATATACCCTATTATATGTGCACCTACAGTGATTTACTTGCATATATATATATATATAGTATATATATATATAATATATATATATATATATATATATATATATATATATATATATATATATATATATATGTGTGTGTGTGTACTGTAGCTATGTGTGTGTGTGTGTGTGTGTGTGTAAATACTCTGTGCTCCAAAATGTCTAAATTTCAGAGTCATTCCTGTAAAATTGTTAGGGGCTTGATAATATAAAGTGACCACCACTATGTTGGAGGGTGGCGGCACACACACACACACTCGTGACCTGGAGTTATTTACCCTTGTGTTCTCTCTTGGTAATCGGCATCGCGTGTGTGTTTCCTAATCAAGGTGGCCACGTGCCCCCTCCTCTCCCTCTCTCCTTTCTCCTCACTCTCCCCTCCCCTCCCCTCACCTCTCCCCTCTCCTCACTCTCCCCTCACCACTCTGTCCCCTCTCCTCACTCTCCCCTCACCACTCTGCCCCCTACCCTCATTCTCCCCTCACCATTCTGCCCCCTCCCCTCATTCTCCCCTCACCACTCTGCCCCCTCCCCTCACTTTCCCCTCACCACTCTGCCCCCTACCCTCACTCTCCCCTCACCACTCTGCCCCCTCCCCTCACTCTCCCCTCACCACTCTGCCCCCTAACCTCATTCTCCCCTCACCACTCTGCCCCCTCCCCTCATTCTCCCCTCACTACCCTGGCCCCTCTCCTCATTCTCCCCTCACCACTCTGCCTCCTCCCCTCACTCTCCCCCCTTTGAATTGCTATGTAATACACTAATTACCAGACCGTCACTGGCCAATTATCCCAACTTTTATTGAAGATTTTCCTAATTGTTTTTGCAGTGGGCACTTTCCTCGTGCACTTTAGCTGGATACTTCCCATATAGCACTTTACCCCCAGTTTATATTTCCCTCCCTACTGGCACTTTCCCTCCCTACAGCCACTCTCCCTACCTACTGGCACTTTCCCTCCCAACAGCCACTCTCCCTCCCAACAGCCACTTTCCCTCCCTACTAACACGTTCCCTCCTTACTGACACTTCCCCTCTCTACAGTCATTTCCCCTCTCTACAGTCACTTCCCCTCTCTACAGTCACTTCCCCTCTCTACAGTCATTTCCTCTCCCTTTTGATACTACAAATACCTCCCTCACTGTAAACTCCTCCCTCATTAAAATATTCCCCTCACTATAAATTCCCCTCATCATTTATTCCCTCAGTATTTATTCCCCTCATCATTTATTCCCTCATTATTTATTCCCCTCATCATTTATTCCCTCATTATTTATTCCCCTCATTATTTATTCCCTCAGTATTTATTCCCCTCATCATTTATTCCCTCATTATTTATTCCCCTCATAATTTATTCCCTCATTATTTATTCCCTCATCATTTATTCCCCTCATTAATAAATCCCCCACAACCATAAATTTCCCCTCACTTTAAATACACAACGCAGGGGAAAAAAAACAACCTGATCATTTCCCCTCACTCCTTGACTCCTGTGTCGTCTAATTATATTTTTCCCCTTTAGTAACGTCAAGCAATTAAGACCATCCTCAATGTACCCTCTTAGTCTCTCTCTCTATCTCTCCCCTCATTTGGGTCTTTGCTTATCTCTCTTTCTCTCTCTCCTCCACTTCTCATTTATCAGGTACTGTGTTACTGTTCATCTGTTCGTTGTGTTGTGAACAAAGAAGATTTAGTTTTTCTATTTTAAAGTTGTTGTTGATGTTGTTGTTGTTGTTGTTGTTGTTGTTGTTGTTGTTGTTGTTGTTCTTGTTGTTATTGTTGTTCTTCTGTGTTATATTTTCCTGCTTATTTCTGCGTCTTTCTTAATTTATCGTGTGTGTGTGTGTGTGTGTGTGTGTGTGTGTGTGTGTGTGTGTGTGTGTGTGTGTGTGTGTGTGTGTGTGTTCATACTCTCTAATGTCTATAAAACTGAGGTTTGATTTACCTCTGTCAGTTACCTCACCTGCCACTTCCCTCACCCGTTACTTTCGTCACCTGTCACTTACCACAATTCTCACCTCTCTTCCTCTTTACTCTTCCTCCTTCATTTCTCTTCCTTTCTCTTCTCCCCATAACCTCTCCTCTTCCTCCTCTTTCTCCTCTCTCAACCTTCTCTTACTCCCCTCTTTTTCACTTCCTCCACTCTCTTTCTATCCTCTACTCTCCCCTCTCTTTCTCCCCTCCCCTCATCTCTTCCAGCCTTCCCTCTCTTCCTTCCCTAATCCCCCATATTTCTCCCCAGTCCCCTTACGATTCTCCCCACTCTCCCCTCAGCTTCAAATATAGGCCTAGTTTCCTACATTCTCGTGTTCCCTTCTCCCCAGCCGCTCCCTTTCTCCCCCAGTTTCCTCCCCTCTCCCCTCCCTTCCTCCTCCCTCACCCCCCCCTCCCCCCTTCAGTACTACATCTAAATCCCTGTCCCCTCGACCGGGTCATTACGGCAAGGCAGTAATTGTCTCCTGGTCAGCTGACGATCTTAACCATCCGTCTCCTGCCTGCATGGTCCGCCAAATTGCCCATTGATTGGCTGTGAGGAAGAGTGAGGGGGTGGGAAGGGGGGAGAGAATGATGGGATGGTTGAAGGAGGGGAAGATGGTATGATAAGGGGGGAAAGGGGTGAGTAAGGGGGAAAAGGAATTATAGGGGAAGAGGGGAAGGGTAATAGTTTGAGGTAGGGGGTGGTGAGGTAGGGGGTGGTGAGGTAGGGGGTGGTGAGGTAGGGGGTGGTGAGGTAGGGGGTGGTGAGGTAAGGGGTGGTGAGGTAGGGGGTGGTGAGGTAGGGGGTGGTGAGGTAGGGGGTGGTGAGGTAAGGGATGGTGAGGTAGGGGGTGGTGAGGTAGGGGGTGGTGAGGTAGGGGGTGGTGAGGTAAGGGGTGGTGAGGTACGGGGTGGTGAGGTAGGGGGTGGTGAGGTAGGGGGTGGTGAGGTAGGGGGTGGTGAGGTAGGGGGTGGTGAGGTAGGGGGTGGTGAGGTAGGGGGTGGTGAGGTAGGGGGTGGTGAGGTAGGGGGTGGTGAGGTAGGGGGTGGTGAGGTAAGGGGTGGTGAGGTAGGGGGTGGTGAGGTAGGGGGTGGTGAGGTAGGGGGTGGTGAGGTAGGGGGTGGTGAGGTAGGGGGTGGTGAGGTAGGGGGTGGTTAGGTAGAGGGTGGTTAGGTAGGGGGTGGTGAGGTAGGGGGTGGTCCTATCCCTCCTCTAACTCCTATCTAGTCTCTCAGATGATTAAAATTAAGTCTCGTCGGGTCCCTATTGACAACTGCTCTGATTAGTATTGTTAATTTATCACCGTGAATGTTAAAATTGTACCAAAAAAAACACTCACCTGTCTTAATTAGTGTAAATGTAACGTTTTAATTGACACTAATTTATTTATTTTCTTCATCTAGTGTTATATGATTAGTAACCTGAGCCCAAACACAGGTACCTTAGTATTAATTAGTGTGTAATGGCTTTCTTGGACTGACCTTCATTGAATCGATTTGGCTATTTATTACTGATTGTATAACTGCATTGTGTGTGTGTGTGTGTGTGTGTGTGTGTGTGTGTGTGTGTGTGTGTGTGTGTGTGTGTGTAACTGTCTGTCTATATTGTATACCTGCACTGTTTATGTATAATTGCTTCCATTTATAATAGAAACATTTATAAAGATTTTACAGAATAAATATTAACTTACATAACTCTGAGTAATTTATTGTACAGGAACCTTAACTAATTATTGTTCTCCCTCTTCACCGGTACCATAAGCTGTTACTTTATTTCATCCTTTGTTGATGATACGATCCACCTGCTGGGGAACACCTGACACCCCCCCCCCCCCCAGTCCTTCTGCCTCCTTCAGACACCTCCTCTCTCTGGTCTTGGGGATCTTGCCCCTCTAAAGCATTTCCTCTCGGGTTTTTTTTTTCTCGTTTTTTTAGTAACTAAGTTTTTGGTGTTTTTCTTCTTAAAGTCGATTTATATATTATACTTGAGTCGTTGTTTTATTTTCTTAGTTCAATATCTTCTCTCTCTCTCTCTCTCTCTCTCTCTCTCTCTCTGTCTGTCTGTCTGTCTGTCTGTCTGTCTATCTATCTCTCCACATCCATTCTTACCTCCTGTCAAACACTGCCAAGCCTATTTCGCGTAAAGTTTTCTTCTCAAAGTACTAATTCAACGTCAACTTTTCCTTACATTCTACAACTTCAGGGAGACAGACACTTCTCTTACTTGATTACATCTTCAAACTTTTCTATAAAGACACAACAAAATTTCTGTTTACGAATTCTGGCGTGTAAGTCAGGTACAGTTGGACTAAATTACATTTTCCTTCTCGTGTGAGTTTATTAAGACGTCCACACACACACACACACACACACACACACACACACACACACACACACACACACACACACACACACACACACACACATACACACACACAGACACGTCTGCAACAATAAAAATAACCCCAAATCACACCGGTAGCCAAAGCTCTTGATATCTGCCATCCACTAAACACTCACAGACAAAATAACACCGACGCCGTCTATAACAATACCCTGTATTTTACTACATGGCAACGCTGCTCATATGAATATTTAACATGCGTAATTTATTCATGAGGGAGCTGCCTCGGGGAAGCTTTAGGAAGAAAAAGTTTTTTGAATTTTGGTTTCAGGAGCGGCAGGAACAGACAGGGTTCTGAATGGCCCGCGTTGCCGATCTGAATATTGCGTGTGGGGAGATAATTCAAGAGGGGGTGTTGTGTGTGTGTGTGTGTGTGTGTGTGTGTGTGTGTGTGTGTGTGTGTGTGTGTGTGTGTGTGTGTGTGTGTAAGAGAGCGAGAGAGAGGACTCAGGACTTAAGATTTAAGTGGGTGAAAGGAATCAATAGAGGTCTCTGATAAGCACTGTAGGCAGATACTGAATATGCACCCTGTACCCTTACACCCTGCACCCTTACACCCTCACACCCTGCACCCTTACACCCTCACACCCCCACACCCACACACCCTCCACCCTCACACCCACTTCCCGCATATCCCTATCCGCTCCTGTACACCACCAGCATTATTCTCACCCCTCTATCCCTTCCCACAACCCCACCACCCTCACCCCTCTATCCCTCCCCCCCACCACCCTCACCCTCCCCATGCATCCCCCCATCACGCGCCCACACAATTATTCCCCCGTGCTGCCCACCCAGGCTAGTGTATTGATACGCCACCCACTGTGTACCAAGGGCCGCCCTCCCCCATCTCCCACCCGGCCACCCACCCTGCCACCCACCCGGCCACCGAATATTGGTTACCGGATGTAGCCACTCTGTAGCCTCCTCTTATTGATATACGTGTGCCTGTGTGTAATATATAGTAGTGATCATTTCTATATATTTGATTCCTAAATTAATGATGTCTGCCTATAGGGACGACATGTAGATAATGATAAAAACAATACTAATACTAATAACAACAACAACAACAGCAATAAATAATAATAATAATAATAATAATAATAATAATAATAATAATAATAATAATAATAATAATAATAATAAAAAATAATAATAACAATAATAATACTAATAATAATAATAACAGCACCACCAGAAAATTAATTAACACAACATTTAAAAAAAAACAAAAACAATTATTATCTCTATATATAACTTTACCGTCAATATATATGATTAAAAAATTATACTATTCCGGTCACAGTCATCTGCCTCCTCCAGCTGCCTTAACGATGCCTCTAATAGAATGTTCTCTTTTAATAACAGGTCTTTATATATCTCCAATCTATTTACGGGTTGTGGTACACGTGAGGGTAAATATCCTCTATAACTCCGGGTTCAATTATCTCAGTGTGTTGTTGATAATAAAGTTGTGGTGAATTTTAATAATATAGAATATTTTAATTTACCTGTTCCTGGTCTCTATATAATTACTGGTTACATTAAAGGGTTACAGAATTCCTATCACCTCTACCCGTTGGGGGTTTTCTACACTCTTGTATCACCAGGTTCAATGTTTTTTTTGTTTTTTTAAGACGAAATATATAAAATTTATTTCCTTTCTGTAAAATATATGGCGATAAATGTCTTCTGAATTTTTTTTACTTCTCTGGCGGCCATTTTTTAAGACTTGCATCAGCGGCTATTGTGTGTTGCGCCTCCTGATAATTTATTCAATTTCTGAATATTTTTTTTCTTCTAGATTTGTACATAGGAATAATCACGGAGGGAAATACAATCCAAACTTAAAGTGGATATCAGCAGTTCTAACCTAACCTAACCTAATCTCACCTAACCTAACCTAACCTAACCTAACCTAACCTAACCTAACCTAACCTAACCTAACCTAACCTAACCTAATCTCACCTAACCTAACCTAACCTAACCTAACAATATTGACTTAAAAGTTACCCTCATATCATAATGAGTGTCCGCAAAGCATTAAGGCGTATTCGGGCGATCATCTCTTAAATGGGCAACCATCCCTAAAATCAGACAACCCTTCATAAAATCAGGTGATCATCCGTAACATCTGGTAACCACCCTCAAAACGTCAGACAAGCACAACGTTATAGAAACTAGTGTCAAGAAATCCTCCCTTACTTCTCGGGTCCATTCCTAGCCCCTTGCTCTAGCGGTTTTCAATGTGTTTTTTCCGGGTGATCATAAAGTGGGATTATGGTAGGGGGTCACCGCCGGCCTCACAACAACCGGCTGCCGGATGTAACAACTCGCCCGTGTGTTATATGGTAGGAGACAAGACCCCCTAACCTAACCTAACCTAACCTAACCTAACCTAACTCTCAAAAGGCGAAACTCCCACCACGTCGGAGAATTACCACGACCTGGTCCAAGACTATATGGTTTATTTTTCTCATTAGATAAACATTTAACCCTCTCGATGCGATTCCCACACTTCATAATTTTATTCTGACTGCATCCAAACGATTTTACTCAGCCAAAGGAGTTCACTAATTTAATGTAGCCTTTTTAGATACTAACCAACCCGATCTTATCCTAACTTAACGTAACTTAATTTAACCTAAAGAAAACTAATCACTTCTTAACAATACAAAAAACTTACCAAACTTAACATAACCAAAACCTAACCTAAATTAACCAATGATAGTTCTGATTGAGTCACATTAAGTTAGACTACATTAATTCACATTAAGTTCAGTCTCACAGGGTTACGTTAGACTAAGTTAAGTTAATTTAGGTCAGGTTAGGTTAGGCTAGGTTCAAGAAAATATAGCTAGAGTTAGACCTGGTTGGGTGATGCTGTCAGGAAAATAGAATAAGAAAGCGAGGCTCTTCCTGAGTCTTCTCCAACACCGTATATATTTACATTCTTGTGAAGTTCAAGTTCTAGAGACTCCCCCCTCCCCACTCCCTCCTTCTATCTTCCCGCCCCCTTTCTATCCTTCCCTCCCTCCTTTTCTCGTCACAATCCTTCCTTCTCTCCCTCTCTCATTGTCCCTCCCTCACTTCATCCATCCTGCTTCCTCACACCATCGCTCTTTCCTCCTCTCTCCTTCTATATTTCCTTCCTCCCTCCCTCTCTCCCTGCTCCCTCCCTCCCCCTTCCCTCCCTCCCTCCCCCCACCCCCCTCCTTCCTCCTTCCCTCCCTCCCTCCCCCCTCCCTCCCTCCTTCCCCCTTCCCTCCCTCCCTCCCTCCCTCCCTCCTTCCCTCCCTCTTTGGCACCCTCGTTGCCTTTGGGAGTCGATGGTCCTTCTGCAGGAGCCACACAGGGACAATTAAACTGCTGCCCGACGACCATTACACCCGTGTCCGCCTTATTGAGGGGATTTAGGAGGCTGTAAAGGGAGGGAAGGGGGGAGGTGGAAGAGGGGGTGGAAGAGGAAGGTGGTGTACGGGAGAAGAAAGGCGAAACAGGGAGGAAAAAGAAAAGGGGTGAAGGAAGAAGTGAAAATAAGGGTGGAAAAAAGGGAAAGGAGGAAGGATGGAGGAGGTGGAGGGAGGGGAAAAGGGAAAGAGAGGGACGGAGGGAAGGAGGGAGGTGGGAGAGAGTGAGAAATGGGAGGAAGGAGGAGAGAGGGTAGGGAGGAAGGATGAAGGAATTGGAGGAGAGGGAGACCTTGGATGGAGGTGGGATGGAGGAAAAGGAGGGACGGAGGGAGGGAGGGGAAGAGGTAAGGGGAGGGAGGGAAAGAGGGAATGGGAGGGAGGGAATGGGAGGGAGGGAGAGAGGGAAGGACCAGTAAGAGGTGACTATTCGTCCATGGACCTGACGTGTAGGAGCCCTTTCACGGCCTCTCAATCCTAACGTCCCATTTTAAAGCTTTTGGGTCGAATTGTATAAAATGGAGGATTTTGATGGTCCGGAAGATGAGGGGGGGGGGGGGGCGCGAGATAACCTAACCTAACCTAACCTAACCTAACCTAACCTAACCTAGCCTAACCAAACTTATCCTAACCTAACTTAAACCAAACCTAACTTAACCTAACCTAACCTAACCCAACGTGACCTAGCCTGACCCCAGCTTGGATGAGAATCGTAATTTGAACCAACAAGATGAAATGCCACTCTGACCCGAGTCCGACGGCTGGCCACTTTCCGCAACTACTTAAAGCTACTTTCGCTACTGCCTTGACATCCTCTGTCTGTCTGTCTGTCTGTCTGGGTACTTTCCTTCTCTTGCTCTAGGATGCTATTTTCCTGTCGGTAATGGTGGGCACTTTCCTGTTTTTGCTGTTGTTGTTTGTTTACTGACCTGGTACTGTCTGTGTTTTGCTTGTTATTTTTTATGTGTTTACTTTTTCTTTTGTTTTCATCTCTCTCTCTCTCTCTCTCTCTCTCTCTCTCTCTCTCTCTCTCTCTCTCTCTCTCTCTCTCTCTCTCCCCTTACGTTACTTACTTCCTGATTCTTATCTACACTACTTCCCTAATCTATTTTTTTTATAAGGTACTTTCCCTACTTCTCTCAACACTATTACTCCATACTTCCCAAACCAAGTCGATAAACCTCTTCTCTCCTCCTCCTCCTCTCCTTCCTCTTCCTCTTCCGCCTCCTCCTCCTCCTCCTCCTCCTCCACCTCCTCCTCTTCTTCCTTCCTCCGTAAGCACCTCTGATCTTGTCTCTGACCATACATACTTTACCCTCCCTTGACAGTAACTACTTTCCTTGCTCTCATCGTTTGTAACAATTCCATTATACCTGCCTGACACTTACTGGCTACTTCCCAGCATCAGGTTACTTCCCCGCATCAGGTTACCTCCCCTACCGAGGTGTTCTGTCTCTTGGTACTGTCTACTTATTTACTGGGGTGGTTCTCTTCTCTCTCTCTCTCTCTCTCTCTCTCCTTTACGGCAGGGTGTGTGTGCCGTAGGCGTCACATAAACACAATTCCCTCTCACACTTTACGACCGTCCAACCATGCAGAGATGATCTTCAAATGAGCTTTAATGCCCTGATAAGTATCTTGTCTGAGGTGAATAGGGTTAGTAAGCTTTACCTAACCTAACCAAAAGCTGTCCTAACTTAGCCTCCCGTGGGAAAACCTTTTCATATGAGGTGGCAAGAATAGGTGTCTCTCCAAACCCCCAAACTAAGTCTATTATGCTTACGATAATCCTAAAAGGTTATTTTTCCTCCTATTTTTCTTTCTATCTTTTATTCAATTAGAAATCTATTCATATATGTGTAAAGGAATTTCTTTTATGATGTTACGTAAATCTATCAGGAGTTGTATTGTAGTGGGAGGCTCTATGAATGAGGTTTAATTGCCCTGTTCTGGTGATGGTGGTGAGGAGCGTGACTCTTGTAGGGGAAGGGAGGGGGTGTGAGGGGTAGTGGGGGTGACGGGGAGGGGGGTAGTGTGTGTGTGTGTGTGTGTGTGTGTGTGTGTGTGTGTGTGTGTGTGTGTGTGTGTGTGTGTGTGTGTGGTTAAGTTGACAATAGTGTGACGGTGGTGAGGGATATATTATAGTAGATGGTCAACTCTGCCAGACGATTATGTTATGTATGTAAAGGTGGCTGTCTCTTTAGTTGTACACACACACACAAACACACACACACACACACACGTACTCTCCCCCCCCCTTCTACAGCCTACCATCTTCCCCCCACACACACACGCAGGGAATACCTCACTAACCTCACCCAAACATTCCCATGCACCCCACACACACACACAAGAGGGGGGGGGGTGGGTGGTGTGGGGGGGGGGGGGTGAGAGGATGAGGAGGCAGGTAATGTGGTAGATACATGCAAATGTTATACAGTTGTGGGAGCGTCCGTGACCATGGTCCGTTATGGCGCCTTGTTGCCTCTTATCTGTGTGTGTGTTTGTGTGTGTGTGTGTGTGTGTGTGTGTGTGTGTTAAAATAAACGATCATGTGTAAGTTTCTCAGCCAGCACAGTAATCATAAGCTGCAACATTGACCTAAATGAGTTACTGTTGCAGACGTAAACTTGACAATGAGTGATCTTGGCAACCTTGCATCTGACCAGGTTGTTGCGTCTTCCACTAGAGGAGATCTAATTTGCTCCTGGCATTATATATCTAAATACATGAATCTATATGAGGAACACCAAAGCTAATATAGACTATTGCACAACTCTCTGCTT
Source organism: Homarus gammarus (assembly GCA_958450375.1). Classification (NCBI taxonomy): domain Eukaryota; kingdom Metazoa; phylum Arthropoda; class Malacostraca; order Decapoda; family Nephropidae; genus Homarus; species Homarus gammarus. The sequence continues at coordinate 2,661,011 of CAUDMG010002649.1, read as the reverse complement.
CTAGCCTGTCCCTGTATATGTATATGTTTTTGTATATGTATGTGTGTATGTATTATGTAACTCGTCATCAATATATAATACATCACTAACATTCTTCCTTACTTATCTTGAACGTCTAACCAATGGACATCACCTAACCTCAACTATCTGTCTGTTAGATGGCCCCGTTTTTTTTTTCCGGGTCTTTTCCTATGTCGTGGGATACCGTCAAGCATCAACTCGGCCTCACTGTTCCTCATCTGTTCCTCTGGCGACAACATCCCGCCAACAGCTGCCTCGATGTTTAAGTTGTCGGAATTAAATCTTCGTGTCTCAGTTTAAACATTATTAGCCTATTCATTTCTCATTATCTCTTTAACTTTCCACATTATATATTTCTCACCATCTCTTTAACCTTCCACATGATATACTCGTATTTCTCACCATCTCTTAAACCTTTCACATGATATATTTCTCACCATCTCTTAACCTTCCACAGGATATATTTCTCACTGTCTCTCTCAGCTGGCGCAGCAACTTGATATAACGCTGACCATTTATCTCACAGTCATCCTTCCCGTCACTGTAGGATCCCCTCCCCCCGGCTCCCCTCACCTCCCCCCATCCTTCCCTCCTTCCCTCACTCCCCCCCTCACCTCCCCCCATCCTTCCCTCCCTCCCTCACTCCCCCCCTCACCTGCCCCCTTCCTTTCCTCCCTCTCCCTCTCCCTCCTCCGCTCACCTGTCAAGCAGAGGGAATTCCCATCTGAACCACGAAATGAATAAAACTAATCTGAACCTGAACCCACTACTGCTGGTCCTGGGAGTGAAACCGAACCTCATGAGTGAAACCGAACCTCATCTTTGTGTAAGTAACTTTTTGATTACATTTATACAAGTGGATTCGAAGCCTGGAGAGTTGTTGTCATCACGTGAAGATTAATCCATCTTCCAGTATATTTTACCTGATGATTAAACACCACTTATCCTATCTAGAGGGGGGTTAGGTTAGGTTAGGTTAGGTTAGGTTAGGTTAGGTTAGGTATACATAGGCTAAGCGTGTATGTATGTATGTGTGTGTGTGTATGTGTGTGTGTGTGTAATGTGTGTATGTACTGAGTGTGTCTGCTGAGAGAGAAAATGAGAGAAAGTAAGAGAAATATGGATGACAAATAGAGCTGAATAGCAGAAAAGAGATAAACAGAAGGAGGAAATGAAACTGTGATAAATAAACCGAATAAGAATAGAGAAATACAGGAAAAAGAGAAAAAAGAAAGAAAAAATCAGAGAGAGAGAGAGAGAGAGAGAGAGAGAGAGAGAGAGAGAGAGAGAGCGTTAAATATAAAAAAATGCTATAAGTTCTTTTTTACACATGATGCCTACAGGGTCAGCGGTACCTTCTACCCTCACGCCTTTCCCTGCGATTAACTGCTGCTTCAGTCTTGTGTACTAACTCTCTCCCCTGCCTCTCAAAGACGGCTTGGCAGAACACCTTAATGAGGTCGACAGGGATTCTAAAACAAAAATATTCTTAAAATATTCTCAAAAGATTCCCCCCCAAAATATTCTTATAATCTTGAAATAATTGCAAAATATTCTTAAAAGATTCCAAAAATATTCTTAGCCTTAAAATATTCGTAAAATATTCTCAAAATTATTCTTAAAATATTCTTATAATCTTAAAATATTTGTAAAATATTCTCAAAAGATTCCAAAAATATTTTTATAATCTTAAAATATTCTTAAAAATTCTTATAATCTTAATATATTCTTAAAATATTCTTAAAAGACCCGTAAAAGATTTCAAGGGGTTGGTAGACATCCTTAAAGTTTATTAAAAGATTCTCAAGAGATTTTTCTATTCTATTCCCATTTTATTTTTCGTATTTTACTTTCGTAATTCTGAATACGATTTTTCTTAATTTATAAATGATAAAGAAAATAAATAGGCTTTAAATTCAGACGGTAAGATAATCTACTTATATATTACGTAAGTTCAATATTGGCATAACTGCATACTGAACTCCTTGAATACGATAGCTACACCCTTTGAGTACAATAACTGAACCCCTTGAGTACGATAACTACACCCCTTGAGTACAACTATACCCTTTAAGTACAATAGCTACAACCTTTGAGTACAATAACTGCACCCCTTGAGTACAACTATACCCTTTAAGTACAATAGCTACACCCTTTGAGTTCAATAACTGCACCCCTTGAGTACAATAGCTACACCCTTTTAGTACAATAACTACACCCCTTGAGTACGATATCTTACGATACCTCACCCAGTATAGTCTTCCTGTACTTAGAATATTGTCATCGTCCTCAAGGGGTCAATAAACTTCACATTCAATACAAAATAGAACTCAGAAGGGACCAAGACGTAATAAAAGTGAAATATAACACATTACCATCAATAAACCACACCTTGAGCCGTCGTAAGGGCAATCAAACCGCTGGGAAATATTAAAACAGTTAATAATTCAGAGTTACATATAAGAGAAGTTAATATAATCTCACAGTTATAACATTAGATAATCTTTTCTTAATCCAGGTGATAAATTTAGCTGGAAATACGGACACAGGGAAGAGGATAAACAGCACGTATCTTCTCCTCTCATCCCACCAGCATACGGAATGGGAACACGGGAGAATAAATGTATGAAAATGTATGAGAAACAAGAGCAGGTTTGTTGTAAATCCGAAAAAAAAAAATATGAACTTGGATAAATATACCTCGTTTTATTAGCTTGTTCTAGTGTCGATTTTGTTGTTTATTTTTTTTTTTTTGAGAATTCCTTTCAGCCTTTTGTGTTATATCCAGCGTGTGTTACTTTTTCTTTTTTGAAGTATTAAGGTATTTCAAAAGTTACAGCTTATATTAATATTATCTCAAAACGTATCAATAAGAACTATGAAAAGAGTGTATTCTCTCTCTGTCTCTCTAACCCTTTCTCTCCTTCTTTTCTCTAACCCTCTCTGTTTCTTTATCCCTTTCTCTCTCTTATCCCCTCTGTTTCTTTGTCCCTTTCTCTCTCTTACTCCCTCTGTGTTTCTCCCTTTCACTCTCTAACCCTTTCTCCCTCTCTCTGTCTTTCTTGCTCTAACCCCCCCCCCCCTCTCTCTCTCTCTCTCTCTCTACCATGGATACGGCTTCTGTTGCTTTGTACGTGCGTGACTCAGACCTACCCCCTCCCCGTCCTCCATTTGCTGCAGCCTGTATTTGCTCTTCCTTGGTAAAAGTTACTTCGGTCATATACGAATCGAGGAAGAGTTTACGGGAGTGTTGGAGTTTTTATTTTTATTCTGAAATTTACTGAGGAATAGTGTTTGTGTGTGTGTGTGTGTGTGTGTGTGTGTGTGTGTGTGTGTGTGTGTGTGTGTGTGTGTGTGTCGTATCGCTAGCGTAATGGGTGGTGTCTGGAGCCGCATTACTGAGGCTAAACTATTGCCTTACGAGATACAAAAGGTTCTATTTCAGGAGTAGGAATCATCTCCAACTTTTACACGTGATGTACTCGTAGTTAGATAAAATATTAACTCAGTTTTTTTATTTAAATCTATTCATACAAATGTTAAGAGATTTTATTTTTAGTTTAAGTAAAGCCAGAAATTTTATAGTTTGTGTTTCAGGGTTTAGGAAATATATATAAAAAGAAACATAATTTTTTTTTAAAGGTAGTGATAATTTTTTCTAAAGTTTATAAAATACAGTATATATGATAAAAGAAATATTCCACTTTAGGTATAACGAAAATATTTTGTTAGTTAAAAAACGTTTGGAAATTATGAACGAAAACCAGTAATACTTTTTTTTCAAGAGTAATGGAATTTAAACGTATTTATAGACTAAAAAAAAATAGATATATGAATATTTATGAATGGCTCAGTCAATCCAATACCTCGGGATGGTACTGTGTGTAGGGGGGAGAGGGGGGAGGAGGTGGCTAGGATTGAACCGTTGTACCGAACCAATAGAAACCATGATTGCGGGGGGAGCCTAATCCACTCAGCCAATCACCAGCTAGATAATGGTAATTTTCGCGGGAAGTGTAAGAGCGGATTGTGTGAGAGAGAGAGAGAGAGAGAGAGAGAGAGAGAGAGAGAGAGAGAGAGAGAGAGAGAGGTTATGTTGGTCTTTGTATGTGTACGTGTGTTTTGATGTGTCTGTGTGTCTGTCTGCCTGTCTGTGTGTCTGTGTCACCGGAAGCCCTATAAACCAACACATACATCGTTATAACTGCGAAAGCTCATCGCCATTGTGCAGGTCGACCGCCATCACCACATCAATACCTAATAATTACATTTTCCAATTAATCCTCTTGAAACTGGATCATCATATGTGGCAATTAACATTATGGCAGAGCGCTTGATCACTTAACCAGAGAAATAAATTGAAACGTATTGAAGTTTACATACAAGTGTGTAAATCAAGACCCCGGAAGGAGATGATGGCCTCGTGTGTTTCAATATTCTTTGGTGTCTGGTGTAAAGTGTTCAAGATTTTTTTTACTGGGATCTGTTCACACGAGGCCTCGGGGGGCGATAAAAAAAAACATTAAGAAATATAAAAATTAAACGACTAAAACAGATCAAGAGTGAGAAACGATATGTATGTTGTGTTGTCAAAGTAAAAAACAACAAAAATAATTGAGACCGGCAATTGTGTGTAAGGCAGAAAGTCAGTCAGTCAGATAATCAACCTGAGACATTAGTAGTCTTGTATGAGTAACTCAGTAAATTATAAAACTAACTATATAACATCAGTACATGGGAATAACCGCGAGAACTGAAAGGAGGTCAGATCAGGTCAGGCTAGGTTAGGTTAGGTTAAGTTTTCCACAAGAACAGTTCCAGTAAGATTATTGAGGAAAACATTATCAAGACGCCTAGACTAAACTGCTACAAAGGCTTGAGAAGTATTCGACAAATTCCAGAATATTTCATTAAAGCATCACGACTCAAGATGAAACGAAGGATGGCCACTTTGATCTTGAGTCAGGAGAGGCGAGTGAATAACATCTCTTTCGACCCCCTGGTGCACCATCTGATCTGTCGCAGCCTTCAACCAGCTGGCCTCCATAGTGGAAAGCCAACTGGGATAGACAAGGAGTGAACATCTGGGATAGCCAAGAAGTGATCTGGGATAGTCGAGGAGTGATCTGGGATAGCCAAGGAGTGATCTGGGATAGTAAAGAAGTGATCTGGGATAGCCAAGGAGTGAAGATCTGGGATAGCCAAGAAAAGATAAAGGTCATCTTCCAAAACACAAATAATAAATGGTCATGAAAAATCCACAACGACTGGATTGAAATACTGGAACAAGAGCATATTTTAACTTAAGATTAAATACACTAACGTTAAATTAACCTAACCTAACCTAACCTAACCTAACCATATCTAACTTCACTTACCCTTGCTTAACTTAATGCAACAATATAACTTAGTCTAACTTACTTTAACCTAACCTAACCTAATCTAACCTATCCTAACCCTACCTTAAATTAACCTAACCTAACCTAAGCTAACAAAAGAGATGTTAGGTCATCAGCCAACAGTAGTCAATCAATACCAGTGACTGGTTGAGGTTAAGAAAGGTCAAGTGTATCCCAGAGAGCATTAAAAGCCTTATATTCACCTTCATCAAACGGACGAAAATAAAATAAAAACTGAATTCGGGGCAAAAAAAAATAAAAGGGTGAAAACAATAGTGGTCTCTTGTTTTGACTGAAGAGGAGATAATTCGACGAACCTTATAAAAGAGAGATTGTTGACTTTTGCCATGATTAATAATAAGTGATAGTAGTTTGATAGGGAATAATAGTAGGAGTAATAAAAGCCCCAAGACGCAACACCTAATAAAAGCCCCATGACACAACACCAAATAAAAGCACCGTGACACAACACCAAATAAAAGCACCGTGACACAACACCAAATAAAAGCCACCATGACACAATACCTAATAAAAGCCCCATGACACAACACCAAATAAAAGCCCCAAGACGCAACACCTAATAAAAGCCCCATGACACAACACCAAATAAAAGCACCGTGACACAACACCAAATAAAAGCCACCATGACACAATACCTAATAAAAGCCCCATGACACAACACCAAATAAAAGCCCCAAGACGCAACACCTAATAAAAGCCCCATGACACAACACCAAATAAAAGCCCCATGACACAACACCAAATAAAAGCCCCAAGACACAACACCAAATAAAAGCCCCAAGACGCAACACCTAATAAAAGCCCCATGACACAACACCAAATAAAAGCCCCATGACGCAACACCCACCACGATAACGACAATAATGGCGACCTAATATGACCCGGAAATAAATACTGATTATAGTAATTTATGTCTCAAGAGCCATTCATTCCTTCCCTCTGTCCGTCCGTCTGTTTGTCTCTCCTGCCACCCATCCATCTAACCACACCTCCCCTTCCTTACTTTTTCCGTCCCGCCGTCCTTTTTTCCTTCACCCACACTACTACTACTACTACTACTTCTACTACTACTACTTCTACTACTACTACTACTACTACTACTTTGCTGTTACTCGAAATGGAGTATGACGATCATCCAGCTATGATACAATGATATGAGTTAGTTGGGATGTCACCTTCGTTGGGCGATCACAGAAAGTTGCACGTGTGGAGGGCTACATCTAGTGCGGGAGGAGCAGAGGCAGCGTCTTTCCGGCGTTGGCGCTTGTCTGCCTTGATATGCAGTTGGTCTAACTAGAAAGTATTGACCCTTTCTCGTGTGGTGCTCCTCCAAGCGTTACGGTGTGGAGTAATCGTCTCCCAGATGAGGGGGTCGATTTGGCACTTTTTCAAGTTTGTCTTAAGACTATCCTTATAGCTTTTCAGTTGTCCGCCAGCGTTACACTTACTGTTAGTTAGGTGGCTACTCTCTCTCTCTCTCTCTCTCTCTCTCTCTCTCTCTCTCTCTCTCTCTCTCTCTCTCTCTCTCTCTCTCACACACAGAAAACATAGCTAGCTAGAAAAATCTTATGAATAATTATCAAGACTCAGTGAAGCTCTGTTAATGGAAGAAGTCCCTTACTTAATAGAAGCGTGCCAGAGAGGTTAATTAATGGAAGAGTAGATTAGTTAATGGTAGATGAGATTAATTAACGGTAGGTAAAGGAGATTATATAATGATATAAGCTGTCAATTAATAGCAGATATCAGTCATTAACTTGACGAACGACAACATGTTAAGGGGAGTTAATATACCATTTAGGTTAGGTTAGGTTAGGTTAGGTTACGTTCAGTAGAATGACCAATAAAGAATCTAGACTGAGTCACGCTAGTCAAACAGTTCTCTCTGTCAGTGAGTGAGTGAGTAAATGAGTAAGTAAGTGAGTAAGTAAGCAAATAAAAGAATGAGTAAATGTGTTGGTAATTGAGTTAGGAATGAGTATTGGTAAAGCTAAAGTAAACGAGGTAAAAATATTCCTCCTTTTTTATTTTCATGTTTTCTGGCGAGAGTTTGATTAATGCTTAGTAGTGAGTGAGTGTCGAGGGGAGAGCAAGGCCACTGGATAATGGAGAGATGACGATGACGGGGATAATTAAACAAGGGTGATGAATGAGGGATTAACGAGACATAAAGAGGATAAGGATGATTGTCTTTGGTACTGCTGGATGTTGTTGTTGTTGTTGTTGTTGTTATTGGTGTTGTTGTAGCTGTTGTTGTCCCTAATGTAGCTTTGTTGTTGTTGTTTTTGTTGTTGCTGGTGGTGTTGTTGTTGTTGTTGTTTTTGTTGTTGCTGGTGGTGATGTTGTTGTTGTTGTTTTTGTTGTTGCTGGTGGTGATGTTGTTGTTGTTGTTTTTGTTGTTGCTGGTGGTGTTGTTGTTGTTGTTTTTGTTGTTGCTGGTGGTGTTGTTGCTGGTGGTGTTGTTGTTGTTGTTGTTGCTGGTGGTGTTGTTGTTGTTGTTTTTGTTGTTGCTGGTGGTATTGTTGTTGTTGTTGTTGTTTTTGTTGTTGCTGTTGGTGTTGTTGTTGTTGTTTTTTTGTTGTTGCTGGTGGTGTTGTTGTTGTTGTTGTTGTTGTTGTTTTTGTTGTTGCTGGTGTTGTTGTTGTTGTTGTTGTTTTTGTTGTTGCTGGTGTTGTTGTTGTTGTTGTTGTTGCCGTTGTTGTCGTTGCTGCAGCTATTGTTGTTGCTGTTACCATTATTGCTGGACCAGAAGTTGCCTGACAATACCCGAGAGCAGGAAGAAGAGGGGGTAGGGGGAGGAGGGAGGAGGAGGAGGAGGAGGAGGGAAGAGAAGGGTGGCAGGAGGAGAAGGAGGAGGGAAGAGAAGGGTGGCAGGAGGAGAAGGAAGGAGGAGGAGGGAAGAGAAGGGTGGCAGGAGGAGAAGGAAGGAGGAGGAGGAGGAGGAGGAGGAGGAGAAGGGAAGAGAAGGGTGGCAGGAGGAGAAGGAGGAGGGAAGAGGAAAGGTGGCAGGATCAGGGGGGACAGAAGGAGGAGGAGGGAGCCGTGACGAGGAGGAGAGGGGGACAAGACAAGTGGGAGCAGGAGGAGGAAGAGGGAGATCAACCAACAAGGGGGCGGGGGGGGGGGGCAAGAAGAGAAGAGGCGGCGGAGGGAAACAAAACAAAACAAAATCCTTCGGCCCGACAGCAGCGAAGGACATGTGTAAATCCTCCTTTCCCGAGCGAGTACGATGGATGAGCGCTATTTCCCTGAGACATGTGGTGTACGTATCCTCGCTCTTGTTCTCTGCCCCGGGAAGGAAATAAAAGAGTCACTCTATATTACACTAGAGTTGCAAGTCTGTTTTATTTCCGTGGATTATATTAAGCTGGTTGAAGAGAAAAGATTATGTTAAGAGAGAGAGAAAAAAAAGGGGCAGTTTTATCGTATGGTTAATTTTAAATATGTTCTGTATATAATTTCCTCCTCAACTTAACTCAGTAGTGTCCCTGTTGTTGTTATTGTCCCCACTCTGTAACTGTATTTTTTGGGATAAATAAACTGTTTCAATAAAAGTACAAAAACTCTTCGTTATTTTTTGTTTTGTGCGATGAGAAAAATAGAGTCGCTTTACATTTCGAATATTTCTTCTTTTTTGTGGAAGTTGATAAAGAATGGATTTACGCCGTCACCAGGAAATATATATTATACATATTTGATTGAGTGTTTATATATACACTAGGTGAGTTACCGCCCAGCCTCGTGTGGAAGGACAGGAGATAGGGTATGATTATCACCCAAGCCACCCGCACCTCCCTACCAAATTTCATGTCTATCTTCAAAACTGTGGATATGTATTAGGCACACACACACACACACACACACACACACACACACACACACACATACACACACACACACATTAAAGGACGTATATAGCCATCTATCACACGTAAAATGGTATAACTCTTCACTTTAGAAATAATGACAACAGATCTACACAAACTTCGTCACTTCGACAAACTAAAAAGTAGAAAATAACAGTTTGAAATCGTTACCAAACTTGGAACACGTTGTTAAAATTTTTCCTGTCAGTAGGAAACTTGGTTCACATATTTTCTTCGCTAAACAAGTTTGTAGGCAAATGTATGTGTCGCCCTGGGGAGGTAAAATACAAGTTTCCATGTCCTCTCTGTCTGACAGTAAGTGAGGCCAGGTGTATGTGGAGAGGTGAGGCCATGTAGTTAGGCCAGGTGAGCAGTGATGAGTGAGGTCATGTTGACGATCGGTGGTGGAGGAGACACATAAACAAGCATGTGGGTTAGGTTAGGTTAGGTTAGGTTAGGTTAGGTTAGGTTAGGTGAGATAGTAAGGATGTAATAGTATCAACGACAAGAGTAATATTGATGGTACTTATAACATCAATAAAAATAACAATGATCCGTTACTTAGCTTAGCAGTAAAAACAAAACAAAAGAAAACAACAATACAAAAACAATAACAATAACAGCACCAATACAACAACAATAATAATAACAAACAATGCAAAATCAATAATAATAACAATACAACAATAACAATAACAGCAACAATACAACAACAGGAACAATATCAACAACAATAGCAACAATTAAACAAGACACGAGAGAAAAACAAACTCACCTTTCATTAACACCTGTCACCTTGACCTCTGACCTTCCTCCCCCCCCCAAAAAAAACAAAACAAACACACACACAATAACAAGAACACAAAACAGCTGTAAGAGGGTTGTCATGGTAACTACAATAAACAAATACGAACCCTTATATATCTGACCATTCACTAACTAACTCACTAACATACTGAAGCCACAGATAGTCTTACACTCACCCCATCAGTAATAATGATAAAATAAATCTCGTATTCCGAAATTAAGTAAAAATTATAAATGGAAAATACCCCCAAATACCCCAAAATACCCCCAGATACCCCCCAAAATACCCCCAAATACCCTAAAATACCCTAAAATACCCCCAAATACCCCAAAATAGTCCCAAATACCCCAATAAAGGAAAAATCTTATAATTTAAAGTAGTACATAGGATGGGAATAAATTCTTAGATTATGTAGAAAGAATAAATTGACAAAGTTGAGACATAATAAAGTATATAGAGTAGACAGAAGAATTTTTGTACTTAGACTGTGTAATGTGTACTGTGCTAAGTATAAGGGGTAGGTAATTTAGTCTAGTGGGAGGCATGGCGTGATGAGGGCCGTGTGTATGTAAATTATATTAAATATGTCTGAAGGTTACATGTGTCGGCGCTATGGGTTTAATGTGTCGGCAGATTATGTGTGTCGGGCAGAGTATGTGTGCTGGTAGAGTATGTGTGTTGGTAGATTATGTGTGTAGGCAGTCGGTAGATTATGTGTCGGGTAGATTATATGTGTCGGCATATTATTATGTGTGGGTAGATTATATGCGTCGGTAGATTAATTAAGTCGACAGATTAAATATACCAAGAGTAGAAATATTTCCACAGATTAAGTATAACTTGGCTCATATAAACAGGTCCCAGATCTAACCTGTCCTATATACCTGTTTCGATTGATTAGACGATGGATTAACTACTGCCTGCCAGCACTTATCTTAGACTGTGAGAAGATAGAACTCTTTAGGGACAGGTCCAAATACACTGTGAGTGAAATGGCACAGCACTTTATCTCTAATGGCAAGATAACCGACATATTAAGATTGTATCCACTCTCTTACACCTAGTAGCTAAGTCAATTTCTTTATCCACAGCTAAACACACACTGTATTTGAATACCTCTCACGCAGATATGAATAACAACGTGTGCGGCCAAACGTATTGCCTCACACTCCAGTATTCACGCAGGTGTGAATAAGTCAGTTCTTATGTACAGAACTAAACAAACAATATACCAGAAATACATTGTAGCATTCAATACCATAATATCCTGACCTCTGGGGACTGTTATACACACTATTCGTCACCTCTCCTATGCAATCCTATTACGTTACCGCTCACAGGATGAGTATAAGGCGCACGATAAACTAGCCGCTGTACGTGACAAAATTCAATTATATTAAAATCAGTTCTAGCTCAACCATGTTCTAAAATGATCTAGTTCTAATAAGTCTCAGTCTCGCCTACTTGACCCTAAGGTTAGGTTAGGTTAGGCTAGGTTAGGTTAGGTTCCAATCTTACTGGTCATCGTGGTGTTTAGTGCAGGGGACGTGGGTGGGTGGAGTGTAGGAGCGTGGGTGGGTGGCATATGGGTATGTTGTGGAAGGGGAGAAAAAGGAAGTGGTGGAGGGGGGGGGGGCGGGGATGGTGGAGAGGGAGAGGAATTCGTGTCGGGAGAGTGGGAGTAAGTGGGGGGGGGGAGGAGGATATGGTGAAAGGGATGGTGGAAGGGGAGAGGATGGGGGAGTGGGAGGGGATGGTGGAGGGGAAGAGGGAGGGGTTGGAGATGGTGGAAGTAATGAAGATTCATGAGGGCGTTTTCTCATATTATTATTTTTCTTCTTCTTCCTCCTCCCCTTCTTCTTCCTCTTCCTCTTTCTCTTCCTCTTCTTCTTCCTCTTCCTCTTTATCTTGGCGGGGCTAGACCAAGTGAGGTCTCCTTGATTCTGGGGGTGGGATTCTTCTTCTTCTCCTTCTTCTTCTTCTTCTTCTTCTTCTTCTTCTTTCTCCAATTATTATTCTGTTTCATCTTACTTCTTTGTTCTTCATATCCCCTCTCCCTTTTCTTTTCCATAGTTCTACATAAACTGGATATAAAAACACAACTATAACACCTAATAAATATTCTTAGACACATAACTATAACCAGATAGACATATGAACATAAACTGGATCAAAACCACATCAACATCTAAAAAATAACATCAAACAAACGAACATACAATCAAATAATCACATTTCCATAACCCGGAATTAAATCGCCTCCAAAACATCTATAAAAAGAACTTAGAAACACGCAAGTATAACTAGAGAATTATATTTACATAACCTGGAAATAAAACACCGATAAAAACACTTCAAAACTGTTCCCGAGATAAACATACGTACAGGTAGACAACTCCAGGTGCCTGCAGGTAGATATATGATCACTTACCTGAAATATGGAAAAAAAGGGGTTAGTTAATTAGTTTTAGGAAAGAACTTTGTATTTACTGTTACATTGAGATAATTTGGTGATATATGGCAAGGTGTTGTAAATTGATGTTCATTATTATTATTATTATTATTATTATTATTATTATCATTATTATTATTATTATTATTATTATTAGTATTGTTGTTGTTGTTGTTGTTGTTGTTGTTGTTGTTGTTGTTGTTATCATTAAAATTAGTATTATAAGTATTTGTAAGAAGGTCCTAAGCCCCCCCTCCATTCTTGATGATATAATGGTGTTTAAGATTACTTAATGGCACTAGGATGACCTGTTGGTAACATGAGGGAGTGACGTAACTCGTGGTTGTTAATGGTGCATAATGAATAGGGTGATTAAATAGTTACGTATGACATGAACAAGCAGAGGGCGGAAAATGTTAGTAAATTGTTGTGATAGTGGGAAGAGAGAGAGAGAGAGAGAGAGAGAGAGAGAGAGAGAGAGAGAGAGAGAGAGAGAGACTACAAGCGCCACAGTTATTTTAATCACACCTCAACAAACACATCACAAACACATCCCAAAACAAGAAAAAAAAACGAAATAACTAAAACCGTATAAATCCTTTTCGTTCATAAGGGATCATATATTCACACACACACACACACACACACACACACACACACACACACACACACATAAAAGTCGATAGTTGAAGCCGATTTAAATGTCGAGTAAAGAATAATGCTAATTCATTTTTTTTTACATCAACCTGTGGAAAGAGTCTCGGGTTTATTTAACAGACGCGACATATTGCTCAAGCGAAACATACGAACTGATGTAATATTATATAAAACTCCAGCTGAAAAGGTCACAAGGGTATTGGCTTACTTTGAGAGAGAGAGAGAGAGAGAGAGAGAGAGAGAGAGAGAGAGAGAGAGAGAGAGAGAGAGAGAGAGGATGGTGGTTGTAGTGGACAGGTCGCCACTTATCCGTCATTACAGGAATGAGGCAACAAAAACAAGACTATTCCCCTCACCGCTTCCCCTCACCCTCAACCCCTCCCCTTCACCCCCTCCCCGTCGACCCCTCCCCTCTTTCCCCCACCGTCACCGCCTCCACAAAAACAACTGAAGGGTAAACATCAGCCACCAACCAGTTCCACGTCTCTCTAGTGTGACTTCCCCCGACTCAGCCGTATCATATATCAGGCTGGTGTGACCTTACCACAAACTTAAACATAAAAATCGGCCGGTAATGTCAACATGGCGTGCCGTGTGGACGTAGCGTTGTGTTGTGAGCTTACAACACAACACGGGGTGGTGGCGCTGCTGTAGCCAGGGAAGTTGCTACAGACACGCACCTACACTTGTTACTTGGCCTATGTGTGTGTGGGGTGTGGGGTGTGTGTGTGTGTGTGTGTGTGTGTGTTTTACTATGTATTTTGTATAGTGCACAGAATAACACCCAACAAACGTCATCAAAAACGAAAATAAGAAATAAAGAAAAAGTGAAAAATACGAAGACAAAAAAAAAAAAATTAGCATCATAAAGGCGTCCCGAGAATCGATTTTTTTTTATAGTAAATTGAGATATTTTTTGAAACCAGTGAAAATTTAGACGCCATGTTAGGTCTAACTTTCTTCTGCCACAAAACAAAATTGAATAAAAGAAACGAGAGAAATATTGTGCGATGGTAAAAACTGCGTCACGTCCAAACTGACAGCAACATTTGGGCCAATAAAGGTAAGAATATCCGGTCAGCTCTTACACACACACACACACACAAAACGTAGGGAGAGAGAGAGAGAGAGAGAGAGAGAGAGAGAGAGAGAGACTTACAAATATATTACTCAGCTTAACACTAAATCATCATCTCCCACCCTTCCTCACACTTATTCTCCCTCCTTCACCCTCATCTCCCTCTCTCTCACCCTCACCTCACACTAATTCTCCCTCCTTCACCCTCATCTCCCTCTCTCTCACCCTCACCTCACACTTATTCTCGCTCCTTCACCCTCATCTCCCTCTCTCTCACCCTCACCTCACACTTATTCTCCCTCCTTCACCCTCATCTCCCTCTCTCTCACCCTCACCTCACACTTATTCTCCCTCCTTCACCCTCATCTCCCTCTCTCTCACCCTCACCTCACTCTTATTCTCCCTCCTTCACCCTCATCTCCCTCTCTCTCACCCTCACCTCACACTTATTCTCCCTCCTTCACCCTCATCTCCCTCTCTCTCACCCTCACCTCACACTTATTCTCCCTCCTTCACCCTCATCTCCCTCTCTCTCACCCTCACCTCACTCTTATTCTCCCTCCTTCACCCTCATCTCCCTCTCTCTCACCCTCACCTCACACTTATTCTCCCTCCTTCACCCTCATCTCCCTCTCTCTCACCCTCACCTCACACTTATTCTCCCTCCTTCACCCTCATCTCCCTCTCTCTCACCCTCACCTCACACTTATTCTCCCTCCTTCACCCTCATCTCCCTCTCTCTCACCCTCACCTCACACTTATTCTCCCTCCTTCACCCTCATCTCCCTCTCTCTCACCCTCACCTCACTCTCATCCTTCTTTACCCTCCTTCGCCTTCAGCCTGTAATACTCTAACCTCACCTCTCTCTCTTTCCTTCCCTTATTCTCTAACTCAGTGTTTCTCCCTCTCTTCTTTCTCTTTCTCACTATCTCTGTCTCTCTCTCTCTTTCTCTCTCTTACAGCGCCTCTCCAACTCTCTCTCTCTCTCTCTCTCTCTCTCTCAGTACCTCCACCACAACTCGACACGCCGCGCTGCCCTTCTCCTGGGATAACATTTCAGGGATTTGCTGGTTCCCCTGAAACTCGTTACCCCTTCTCTACCCTTACTATATCTCTCTCTCTCTTTCTTCTCTATTTCTCCCTTTTCTTTTCTCTCTCCCCTTATTCTCCACTTTCCCCCACCTTTATTTTCCCCCTCACTCTCTCCCTTTAGTTTTACTCACTTACTCTCCCTATTTTTCTAGGCTCTATCCTCTCCCTCCCCCCTGTTTTCTCTCGTTCCGTCTCTCCCTTCTCTTACTCTCTCTCTTTCTTTATTTTACTCCCCCTTTCTCTCTCTCCCTCTATCTCTTTATTTTACTCCCTCTTTCTCTCTTTGTTTCACACTTTTTCCATCTCCCTCACTAGTTCTTTTTTCCACATCCCTCTCTTCCTTTCTTTCTCTTTTCTCTCTCTCTCTCTCTCTCTCTCTCTCTCTCTCTCTCTCTCTCTCTCTTTTAATTTTCTCCACCCCACTCTCCATTTCCTTCACGTCTATCTGTTTCCTCTTTGCCTCTGCTTGTACCTGGTTAGTCAGTATTGGTGTGTGTGTGTGTGTGTGTGTGTGTTGTGTGTGTGTGTGTGTGTGTGAGTAAACAATATCGAGAATAGAGTCAACAGTGTACCCAAACATAGATAAAGAAACATGCATCACTGTGTGTCTGTGTGTGTATGTATGAATAAGTGTATGAGTGTTTGTTTTTGTGTATGAGTGAGCAGATTGACAAAAGGTGGTGGTGTTTGTCTACTGAGAGCCGCCAATACCTTGCCTTCGTGTCTCTGAAGCAAACTCAAAAGGGATCGATTACCCTGACAGATGTAAACGATCCTCTTTTCTTGATATCGCTCGCCCTCGGGTAGGTTCTGATCCTTTATTCAAATGTATAAGTACCCTGATAGAAATGTTTAGATACCATATTTAAATATTATAATATATATTCAGGAATTTATTCAAAAATATTAATGCCGTAGCAGAAATGTCCAGGAAATTTATTCAGAAATATTAATAACAGAAATAATAAGTAAATTTATTCAGAAATATAAGAACAAAGATAGATTCAGAATGCCTAACGCGAATTACCAAATACCAACGGTGATTCACTGGCTTTCAATCCCTGTGGTTTAATAAATCACGAACTCGATCAAGGAAACAGCGAAATCGAAATAATTAAGTTCAACAAGATCCTGGAGCTAGGAGGAAAAAAAATTAACCTTCTTTAAGACTCCGATTTAAAAGTGAATGTTTGGCCCCTTAGGCATGACTGCTCGTAACACAGTATATTAAACCTTCGGTACACAAGGAGGCAATATGGCGGGTACTGCTCTCGACCGCCTTCAGTACCCGGGGTTCGAGCCACCGACCCATGAAACAGGAGACGAGTATTGTAGCCACTCAATCACTACACTTCAATATTAAGAAAAAGGGATATAAATTGGACCTTTTGAACAAGAAGGAATTAAATTACTCTGTTGAACTCAAGAAATAAATAAAATAAAACTTTTAATCACAAGGAAAGAATGAAATAATTTTTTTCGATGATTAATAAAAAGGTTTTCTAAGACATGTCATAGCGTAGTGATGGAGTAATCTAAATTGATACACCTGTCAGGGAGACTGGTTCTTAATGTAGACTCTGAGATTAAACCTCTAAAAGCTATCAGAATATTAAATGAAGAAGTCAGGACCAATCTTATCATAGGTGTTTGAGGACTATCAGAATATAGCAATATCTTAAGGTTGTATTCTTATAAGATTAATCAACATTAATTACATGTTTACCCAGTTTTGAGGAACATCGATGTCATTGATAATAATAATAATAATAATAAATATTAATCAAGCACTTCTTACCCAAAGTGCACAAAGCCATTAAAAAAAAAGTTTATCAACGAAAATCATTTAAATCTGGACGAGAAACTTTCAGAAACTTTCGTATATACTTTAAGTGAAACTAATAAAAAAAAGTACAAAGATATTAATTGTTTAAGTGCTTCAATCATCAGGGTTATGAAACACGATTTACTGTTTTGTTGTAAGGGGTCGAATCCGGGGTTCATAGTTAGCGGGGCAATGAAACTTTTAGCTCACAGATAAAACGCAAAATATCTTCTACACACACACATACAAAAAAAACAGGACCGTGTCAGCTTCGAACCCTGATTTTGATCCACTAAGACTCGTTTCGAAGCTTTACAGACGGTCTTCAATATTCGAGACAGTCTTGTAAAATTCGCAACACAACTTTTCACTGACTCAGAAAGAATAAATTGTCTGTTTGAGAATTCAGAAATGTTGAGTAAAAGAAAAATTGTCTATATTGTACAACTCCAGCCAGACTCTTTAGCTGCATCGTTCAGCTCTAAGTAAATTGATCCTGGCTAACTGATTGGCTGATTCATTGATTCACTAACTGACTAGCTAATTGGCTAACGAACTGACTAACCGACAAACTGACTAACTAACTGACTAACCGACCGACTGACTAACGGCTGACTAACCAACAAACTGATACCTTAAATGAGAGAACTTTTCTGCCCATTCTGTACTGACGCAGCTTACGGCCACAGTTCGTTTTCTCTCTCTTTTACTTTCTTATCCCCAAAAGAAAATGTAACCACCAAGTTGGGATATATTTCTCAAAAGTTCAGTAAGTATCACTAAAAGTCACAAAAGTATCGGTCAGGATAAATGCTGAGCTAAGTTCTGTGGAAATGTTACCAATAGATGGGAGGATTTCGTTCACCGTTCATTATACATCGTTCAAAACTTTCTGAGAATATTGCCAATTGTTGAGAAAAAATATTACTCGGGTTTCAATGTCTTTCGTTTGGGATTCTCTGGATTATTAGAGTAAGTTTCATTAAATATCGTTCAGGGTTTCTTTAAGAATATCATAATACCCCCCCAAGGGATATTACTCAGTCAGTTCCAGAATTATATCGTTCAGATTGTCAGAATATATCGCCAATTGTTCTAGAAAATATTGGTCACTCAGAGTTTCATAACGATCGTTCATATGTTCGAAATATTCCAATTGTTCCATTAAGCATCAGACAATCTCTTTGAAAGTATAGCTAATACATCGAATATTTTTGGGTAAGCCCCATGACTATTGTTCACACCTATGAGGGAATATCGAAGGAGAATATTTAAATTTTTAGGAAATATCTTGACCTCAGGGAATATCTTGAGCTACGGGAATATCTGAGGTCTAGGGAATATCTTCATCTTTAGGGACTATCTTGAACACAAAGGAACATTATAAAACCCAGGGAATATCTGAACTCTAGGGAATATCTTGAGTTCTAGGGGAAATCTTCATGCTCCTCCAGGTAGCCCGATTATATTAGAGAGAGAGAGAGAGAGAGAGAGAGAGAGAGAGAGAGAGAGAGAGAGAGAGAGAGAGAGGAGTAAGGTCTTCAAAGAGAAACTTGTGGGTGGGGAAAGAAGAAGAAGAAGAGGGAGTGTTGGAGAAGTTTGAGAGGAAGTAACGCCGACCATTGTACCTTATTGGGTCTTCTCTCCCCTTTGAACCGAGCTGAAGGGCCAATCTTTCGGGTCTTGAGGTGATACAGGTCACTCTAACGGATCTTGTGGTGTTACGGGTCACTATAGTGGGTTATTGTGGTGTTACGGGTCACTCTAACGGATCTTGTGGGTGTTACAGGTCACTATAGCGGGTTATTGTGGTGTTACGGGTCACTCTAGTGGGTTTTGTGGTGTTACGGGTCACTATAGTGGATCTTGTGGTGTTACGGGTCACTCTAGTGGGTTTTGTGGTGTTACGGGTCACTATAGCGGGTTTTGTAATGTTACGGGTCACTATAGCGGGTTTTGTGGTGTTACGGGTCACTATAGCGGGTTTTGTGATGTTACGGGTCACTATAGCTGGTTTTTGGTGCTTCGGGTCACTATAGCGGGTTTTCTAGCGTTACGGGTTCTTCTAGCCAGTAGATAGACAAACCCCGACAGGACAATTACATAAAGGTAGATAGAGAGCTCCCGACAGAACAATTACATAAAGGTAGATTGACAGCTCCCGACAGGTCAAACATCCACTTAACATCAGCCAATAAGTCCCCTAAAAAAAAAAAAAAATACCTAGACAGTGAGAACAGGTGAGTGGCGGAGCCTAGAGCGAGACATGAGGGTATATAACCAGAATTAATACACAAAGGTAAAAAAAAATAAAAATCTTTGGTTAAAAAATAGCTTCCAAAATTTGAGATTAAACGTGGAGGAAAAAAACATTGGAATTATTATAGAAAAGTTAATTTAAATAGATGCTTAGTTAGAAAAAAAAACTGGAAAATAATGATAATAATAAAAATATCTTAACACAGAGGATATAAATCATAAAAAGAGTTGATAAAATGACAAGAAAAATATACAGGATTTGAAGCGAAACACGGAGGGAAAAAAACGATATTGGCAAAAAAACGATATTGGCAAAAAAACGATATTGGCAAAAAAACGATATTGGCAAAAAAAAACAAGAAAGAAAAACAATTGAAATATTAACACCAGGCAAGAGAAAAAAAAATATGAACACCTGAAAGACAATTTACATATATAATAAAAATAAAAAAATAATTAAACCAACCAAAATCTCAAGCCAAACACAGAAAGAAAAAAAAAAAGCCCAAAATTATGATATAAAAATCGTGTACAAATATAACAAAACTTGGTAATAAATGAATAAATAAATAAAAATCGCCCAGAACGACGCCACACACGGAGTAAATAAGAAACAGATGGCGGTGGTAGATAGTGGTACAGTGGGTAAGAATTTATAAACAGTGGAGCCATCTGGCGTTCCAATGTTCTTCCAATGGACCCCACTGTACCACCTACAACCCTTCTCCTGCCTCCCTACCCCCCCCCCCTCCCCACAGCCTGCCGGAGATGGCCAAAATATGACACTATAAGGGTGTATTTGACTTGACTTTATTCCCGAGTTTATTCTCTATGACGCGGCCACGACTATTACTGCTTCTCCTCTATTGAACATTGTAGGTGTTAGGGGGAGGGTGTGGTGTTGGGGGGAAGGTGTGGTGTTTGGGGAGGGTGTGGTTTTTTGGAGGGAGGGTGTGGTTTTGTAAGGAGGGTGTATTTTTTTTGGGGGGGGGAGGGTGTGGCTTTGGGGGGGAGGGCGTAGCTGGCTTGAATTGGACGTTATGTTAGGTTAGGTGAAGTTACGAGGGACACAGCTTGTATAGATAGTCAAGGTAATTAAAATATTCATTATAAAAATCACACAATCCACTCTAACCTAGCCTAACCTAACCTAACCTAACCTAACCTAACCTAATCTAACTAACTGTAACGTAACCCAATAATAACATAACATAAAATAACATAACATAACATAACATAACATAACATACCATAACATAAACTACTATAACATAAACTAACATAACATAAAATAACATAACATAACATAACATAACATAAACTAACATAACATAAAATAACATAACATAACATAACATACCATAACATAAACTACTATAACATAAACTAACATAACATAAAATAACATAACATAACATAACATAACATACCATAACATAAACTACTATAACATAAACTAACATAACATAAAATAACATAACATAACATAACATAACATAACATAAACCAATCAAACTCAACATAACAACAACAACAACAACATAAAAAAAAACAGTCTTGGGTCCTACAAATTTTACCCAAACGACAGCGATTCCCGTCTACGTAACGAGCCGTGTACGAAACGACCTACATAGGCTACCCGGCTATTTTTGGGTGAGGAGGTGAGGCTGCTCCCAAAGGCCAGGGTTAGATCTGGATGTCGAGGGGGTGATAAAGAGGTGTGAATGCCTGCCTCTCGTTCTGGGCCGCCGGAGACACGATGGTAGAGTCCTTCCTTATATATATAGAAACTTTCAGAAGGCAGGTCTAAGTTTACTGTGTGGAAGGCAAGACATCTCATATATTAAAACTACATCAACTTTTTGCATTTAGTAACTATAAGTCAACTCCTATGTACAGAACTAAACATGTAATATACTGGAAATATTCTGGTCACTGGGGTCTGTTTTATATATCCTTTGTGACCTCTACTATTTTGTTTTTTGAGATACAGCTCACAGAATGAGTATATGTGCACAATAAACTAGCCGCTGTTCGATACAAAATTTAATTCAAAATCAGTTTCACATATTCTCTTATTTTCGTACTGGAGAAGTAGCAAGAGATATAATAACAATAATAATAATAATAATAATAATAATAATAATAATAATAATAATAATAAAAATAATGAGGGGTAACTATGGTAATGCTATTCATACTAATATTAATACAGTAATAGACATTGTAACAGTACCAGAAGTGATAATAATAGTATTAGTAACGATAATTTTTATAACAACAACAACAACAGCAATAACAACAACAACTCCTGGACTAATAAGCTCCATCAACAAAACATCAATAATGATTTAGGGTCGAACAAGGAAAAACACCTTCACATAATCTCTCTCTCTCTCTCTCTCTCTCTCTCTCTCTCTCTCTCTCTCTTAGTCTACGTACAAGAAAAAAATCACCTCAAGAATTACGATAAATCATTTGCTTTTTCCCACTGTATGTTTATCTGTCAGTCTGTCTATTCCTCTGTCTCTATCTGTCTGTCTGTCTGTCTGTCCGCGCCCTACAAAAAGAATCACAAGAATTACCCCCGCCCCTCTCCCCAGGGATGGCAAAGTCCAGCTCGAACGTAAAAGTTTTTGACGGACAAACTTTCACCGTATTGAGGCTTTCAGTATACTCATGGCGGGTGATTAGGTGTGGGGTGGATGCGGTCACCCTTGTTGTGTAAATGTGTGTGTGTGATCTTACTGGTCTGTCTCTTACACCTCAGGAGTAGGACTTGAGCGTAGGATATCATCAGGATTACAAAGGAGATCACCTGAAGATTAGTCACCCAAGTTTATTTCACTTGAGGATTAACCTAACCTAACTTTACGCTATCCTATATTAACACACCTTAACTTAACGCTAACCGAATGCTAACGTGTTCTAATCCAAACCTAATTTAACCTAACCTAACCTAACCTAACCTAACCTAACCTAACCTAACCTAACCGAATGCTAACGTGTTCTAATCCAAACCTAACCTAACCTAACCTAACCTAACCTAACCTAACCTAACCCTAACCTAACCCAACTTAATTTAAAACCTTAACTTGTAAGTGAACGACGGGAACTAAAGGTTAATTTATTCTCAAGTAGAATTATCAATGTCAACCGTCTCACCGCGCGTCACGCACTTGCCATTTTATTCTGGCTACCGCAGACGATTTTATTCAGTTTTGGGTGACCTCCCGCTGTGAAAGGGTTAATGTAGATGTGTGTGGTTCTGTATGTGTTGAGAGAGAGAGAGAGAGAGAGAGAGAGAGAGCGCAGCTGGGTGGGTACCGTACATTGTCACACACTCAGGCGCGGAAGCTGTCAGCCTTAATAACAGCACTAACTACCCTGACAAGTTGACCACCACCACCAACACCATACACGACTACCACCACCACCACCAACACCACCACTACCATTACCACCACTACTACCAACACCACTACCACCACCACTACTACTACTAACACCACTACTACTACCAACACTACCACCACCACCGCTACCACCACGACCACTACTACCAACACCACCACCACTACCACCACCACTATATCACTACCACCACTCTATCACCACCACTACCAACACCACCACCACCACTATCACCTCTACTACCAACACGACCACCACTACCACTATCACTACTACCACAACCACATCCACTACCACTACTACTACCATCACCACCCTCACTACACCACCACCACCACCATATTTCCGTTATTTTACGTACATTTATATTTTTTTTTACTCGAAATATTCATTATAATTTAGCACAATATTTCCCTTATATCCCGTAAGTTTACATTTTTTCACCAATACTTTCATTATTTTACATTATTTTACACGTATAAACAAGATTATACATTTTTACACTACACCTAACACGAAAATTTTACATTTTTCACAAAAATATCCACGTAATCTTTTTTTTTATTTATTTTTTTTATATTATTGCAAGAAATTCCCTCCAACACCCCTGGTATCCCG